>CM056389.1:26668367-26865950 GCA_029718625.1 Synaphobranchus kaupii | reverse complement strand
CTGATTGTACGTTCGGGGATGCAGTACGACTGATCTTTATGTACAGTTTTGCTAAAAACATCTTAAGTCTATTAGCAATTGTTTTTGAGAGTATTTTAAAATCAGTGCAAAGAAGTGCTAAGGGGTCTCCAATTTTTAATTAGGCACAAATTTTTTGGCAGGAGTGTAAGCACTGTCCGGTGACAGCTTTGAGGCAGCTCCCCATTCCCCACACACTCCATTATAGCCTCATATAGGTCCCTACCAATACATGCCCAAAACGTTTTTTTAAACTCTGCAGGTAGGCCATCAATACCCGGAGCACGTCCAGGTGCCATCTGATAGACCGCCACCGTAAACTCCGTAGAGTCCAAGGTTTCCTTTTCCTCTGGGCTAAGCTGTGGTAGGTCTCTATGGAGGACGGAGAGCTGCTGTTTGTCTACCTGCTCTGCTTTGAACAGCTCAGTATAAAACTGTGCTGCTACTTCACGGATTTCCCCAGGATTTGTTGTGACCCTCCCCCCAGGCTGCTTGATACTGTGCAGCTCATTTTTTCTACCATCTTTTTCTCCAAATTAAAAAAGAATGAGCTTGGGGCATCCATATTGTTCAATGAGCTAAATCTTGCTCTTACTAGCGCCCCCTTTGCCCTTTCATTCAAAATACTCCCCAGACTTTTTTTCTTCTCTTTTAAACCATCTTCCAA
This sequence comes from Synaphobranchus kaupii, assembly GCA_029718625.1. Taxonomy (NCBI): domain Eukaryota; kingdom Metazoa; phylum Chordata; class Actinopteri; order Anguilliformes; family Synaphobranchidae; genus Synaphobranchus; species Synaphobranchus kaupii. The sequence goes on along the minus strand of CM056389.1, from coordinate 26,865,265 downwards.
TCCAATCTTCTTATTGTTTACCATCTCCTCCTCCATTTTTGAGATATCCCTTTCCAGCACACTTACAGCCCTTCTTATTTTGGCCGTGCTATATGCAGAGTACTGTTGGCAAAAATATCTGATCTGTGCCATCCCAACCTCCCACCATAATGATAAACTATCACAGTTTTCCTTTTCCCCCCTCCACAGTTCCCAAAATATCTTATACCTAGCACAGAAGTCCACATCCTCCAACAGTTTAGCATTGAATTTCCAATATGTTTTTATTCTGGGCATATACCGCACCGACAGTGTTAATGTAACCAAATGATGGTCTGTAAACCCCACTGGGATTGAATGCAGGGCTTGTTCTCTGTCTCGGTCTCTGTCTCTCTACCTCGCTACCTTTCTTTCTCTCTCTCTCTCTCTCTCTCTCTGAGGTGGAGGGTGTTCTTGGGAGAGGTGCAGATTTAAGGCCTCTGTTTCTTATACTTTTTGATATATAAAGCCTGTCCAGCCTAGCTGCACTCACACAGCCCCAACGTGCATTTCACCCAGGTGTACTGCCTCACTGCAGGATGCTGGTCCCGCCACACATCACACAGCCCACCTTTCGCTATCACCGTGAAAGGATCTCTGCTGATTTCCGATGGGGTTCTTCTCCATTTCTATCAACTGTAAAATCCAGGGTACAGTTCCAGTCTCCACCCATCCACAACCACAACATCAGAATCAGACATTTTAACTAATTCTTGATTTAAGTTCTCAAAAAGAGATTCTCTTTCAGAACCATTATTGGAGCATAAATATTCATAAACGCGTACACCACCCCCCTAACTCTCACGCGCACACTCAGCAGACGTCCTTTCACTACCTCCTCTTTACCTAACACCCCGGCCTCTAAGTCAGGTGAAATAAGAATGGCAACCCCCGCACTGATGTTTGAACCATGGCTCAAGAAGCACCCCCCTTCCCAACATCGTTATCAATCCGTTTCATTACATACATTGCTATGGGTATCCTGTAAGAACATCAGATTTAGTTGTTTTTGCTTTACTACCTCAAGCATTAAGGCCCTCTTAACCCCGTCTCTGGCACCATTTATATTAAGGGAGCCCACAGACAGCGTTTCCATTAAGGAAAATAAATAAATAAATAAATAAAAATAAAAAGGAGGCACAAGAAATAACGTGTCAGAAATAGAAAAGAGCGTGCAAGAAAAGTGCGCATTTAATTCAGATTTGAAGAAGCTAATATTTTCCGAACATTTGTACAGTGTTTCTTAAGCCGATACCTCTTCTGGCTAGAAAGAACATCTATACCTGCCGTCTTCATGTAATGTTTTGCAGAACGCAAAAATTTTTCCCCATCGGGAAAAAACCTCTGGATATTAACGGTTTTCCCCTTCGTTGTATCCAGATAATCAGATATTTCCTCCAAACTATAGTAAGTCCCATCACCGCTTGGCTCGCAGTTATGTCCGAAACCACAGAGGAATCGGAGAGCTCCCCCTCCCCCTCCCCCTCCTCCTCCCGCACGCTACTTGGCCTCTGTTTACCCCGGATTCCACATCGACCATCTCTACCTCCGCCCCCTCTATCGGCCACTGCGGTATCCGCTTCTACACCCGAAGAGAGACCAAGCGTCTCCATGGCCGGACCACACACCTCCTTTGCCTCAGCCCGCTTTTCCGGCGTACATCCATCCCCCTTTCCGTCCTTTCCCCTCTCATTCGACTGCTCCATTTCGCCCCACGGTCTCCGGACCCTCCCAGCTTTACCCCTTTCCTTTGTTCTCCCCGATCCCTCTGCCGACCGAAGCCGTACGGTTGAAGCACTTGTCCCTTCCTGAGGATCATCTATATCGGCCTCCTGCGCCTCCGATGCAGCCCCCTCCTCCCACATCGCTTATTTAACTCCGTTTCCCCAGCCTGCCTTTTATCTGACTCCCCATTCACTTCCTCACTGGCCTTCTCGCTAGAATTAGCACCAGATATATTCCATTCTTCCATATCCTCGTTCCTATCCTTATCCTTATGCAGACAGCTCCGCCTCATATGGCCAATATCGCCACACTCAAAACACCGTAGACTACCAGTACTGGCAAACACTACAAAAAATCGCTGCCCATGCCTCACTCGAAGAGACATATCCAAGGTTTGCGATGCGTCTTTAAAAACATAAATATGTGCCTCAGAAATGACATGACATGTTTTAAATCATCGTTCTTACACCCCAGGGGGATCATCCCTCATTATACTAGCAAATTTGCTGAAGCGCGACAATTCAAATTCAATTACTTCATTCTTTATGAATGGGGGAACATTTGAAATTATTACCTTTGTAGCAGGTGCCGCCAACGGGGTTACCTGCACGAATCCATCTTTCACCCATATACCACTTGCAATTAGTTTAGCCGCCAAACTTACTTTTTTTTTAAAATACCACCACTGCCTTATTCATTCGAGAGGCTGAGTCGATATTTCCCCCTCCTATCTGCTCTGCGATCGCGACCAGTACGTCTTGTACGGACGCACCACTCTCCACTACACACCTTACGCCGTGTTGAAGAGACATTGTCTCCCCGTCCGACTGAGACGCCATTACGGCGTCTCATAAAACTTAAATCCACAGAAAAAACTTCCTCCCAACCCTACTCCTGATCCCTAAATGATACCACTATGAAACAAGTAATAAACAGTGAGAATCCGTAGGAAAAAGTTAGAAAAAAACAGAGTAATAAAAATAAAATAAGGTACACAACCAGCACCTCTCCCAAGAACACCCTCCACCTCAGAGAGAGAGAGAGAGAGAGAGAGAGAGAGAGATGAGAGAGAGGAGAGAGAGAGAGAGAGAGAGAGAGAGGAGAGAGAGAGAGAGAGAGGAGGAGAGAGAGAGAGGAGAGAGAGAGAGAGAGAGAGAGAGAGAGAGAGAGAGAGAGAGAGAAGAGAGAGAGAGAGAGAGAGAGAGAGCAGCAACAGAAGGTTATTGCACTGCAGCCCCTCCTATAAACCCCCTGGTTTCTAAGCACTGGAGTCATGGTAGCACTGCTCAGATGAGCGAATGGAAAGACCGAGAGTGGAGAAGGGTGATGTGTGACATCCAGGATGTGGAACCAAGCAGAGGTTGCTTAGAAAGTTGGATCTATTGAGAAGAATGTTTCTCCAACTGCCCATAACTACTGTGAATACTAAACGCTAGGAGAAAACAAATGCTGTATGCATGTATTTGGGTCTATGGCCTATAGAGAGAGAGAGGCTTCCCTTAGATACACATGCATACACAATCACATGCACACATACAGAACACACACACACATACACAAACATTCACACATATACACACGCACACACACATTTATAGTTTGTAAAAATGTCTGTTACATTATCTAAGCAGTACCAGTGACTTGCTTAGGCAAGGGAACAGTAAGAATCTGCTGATCCGCCTCTCGCTAACACAAGCCAGCACTGGCAGACACCATGAACACTTCTCTTCCTTTGTCCGGACGTTCACAGTGACCCAAGATGAGATGTCGGTGTACAAAATTGGGATGGCAGGTATGCCATCCGCCAAGTTACGGCTTGGCGGGGCATGCCCCATACCTATAGAGCACCAAGTTTGGCACTTTTCAGGGTTTCCTACAGAAGTAACCACAGTGACCACAAACTCTCAGCCATTAAAAACATTAACTTCTGTATGTTCTGACCTCATGTAACTACACAGCTTCAGATACAACTTCACACATCCACACAATAAAGCCCCAAACTTGGGTTATTTTGCCGGTTTTTTCTCCTTCCTCGTCTGCTTCTTCTTCTTCTGCTCTGCTTCTTATTCTTATACTTATTCTTCTTCTTATTCCCATTTTTCCTGCCTACCCAGAGACCCTCACTACCTGCCTGCCTCCGTACCCTCAAAGAATAATTCTCCCCTATTGGATAACAACATCGCATACCTGCTCTCCCAAGTTATCACCCAATGAAAACGCTTCAAACTAATGTGGACACATCACAGTATCACAGACAAAACCGCTATATGGCTTGGTGTTTTCAATGAAGCTGCTGTGGCCTACTGGTTGTGAGTTGCTAGCTCTCATATAGAGGATTGGGGGTTTGAGCCCAACAGGGCACAAGTTTATTTGACAAAAACAATGTGCAACTGTTAAATACGTTTAATTTACTTACACTTTATTTTCACATTAACAAACGTATTTTTATTGCAAAGGCAAAAGACGTTTCCAATATTAACTGTTCAATGTTTCACTTGTACTACAGCAAAAAAAAGTCAGATGACACCACTTCAGGTAACGTTACGCAGTATGGGAAACAAATGTTCAATTTGCTGTTCACACTGACAAATGGCCTATAGCCTATGTCAGGTGACTGTACCCAGGCCCTTTGGTGTAATGGTAAGCATCCAGCCTTACTATGCGAGAGACTTGGGTTTGATCCCTACCTGGTACTAAAGTGTAATTTCATTTTGGACTAAAACAGTGTGCACATGTTCTGGTTTTCTCATACAAGAATGTTTTTTTATTGCAAAGGCAAATACATGTTCACTATATTAACTGTTCACTTGTAGCCTGTTACTTAAACAATTCAGTCACTGGACACCATGGCAGTTATGCAATAGCTAACGTTATGGGAACAGGAACATGGCCATTTGTAAAGCAAAGAAAAAAGTTTTAACGCAGAATATCATCTGGTTAAGATCGCGTTGTTGTATTAATGTAAAACAATCTATAAATAACTGTGACAGGCTACATGTTTTCATAAACGTTTGTTTTAATGACCGTCATTACAAAAAAGCTGACATCGTTTGGTAGGCTATCGCTACCACTGCAGTGCACTACAGTTACAGTAGGCTACCTATGCGTAGGCCTACCTATGTTGTCATTTCTTTATTCATTTGTGACAAAAAAACATGCACTTCAGCTCTGTTCACTTTATGCTTTTCACACATAACACAATGTGACCATAAAATTAATTACTATGAAAATTAAGAATTTACGATAATAAAACCAACCCACCCTAACGGGTTTGGGTTTATATATCATAAATTCAGTAAAGACATCTGGTTCATGGTTAGTCACTTTAAAAAAATTACAATAGCCTCCGAACATGTCAGACTACTTCTGCAGACAATGCCTATTGCAAACATTTGGCCATATAATAATAATATAACATAAAACATAATTATTATCTGTGGTAGGCTACCTTCTTTAATTGTCTTATTTTCTCATGCAAGATCTGCTGGGAAATAGACGGATATGTCTCAACCGTTACATTACAGTCATTTAGCAGACGCTTTTATCCAAAGCGACACTAGTAGCTCTATACATAATAACCATAGCATAAGTATCCTAAGGGGCAAAGTTTACACAGTTCAAATAGGCTACGTACCATCATGCAGTTAAAATAACTGCAAACACTTTAATTTAGTTGTAGTTCATTGTAGGCTAAAGCACGCCCATGTCTTTCTTTGACCTACAATACATGCGTGTGTCTGCCTGTATTCTGTATGCATGCTCTCTTGATGTCATTATCTTCATGCATTATCATTATAGATAGCTACCAAACACATTACATTACATTAGTACACAAAAAAAAGTGATATCTCACCAAAAAATGTTTTTAACATAAAAAATTCCAACTTACTCATGCATAGCCTACAAAGCACTGTCTGTAAGTCCTTAATTCCAACTTGCAAAAACTAGGCCTGCATTAAAAAGTATTGATATCAAAATGTGGCCAAGTTACAACTAACAATATTGCCTATCGTAGCTCACACTAATTAAACTAGCTCTATTATAAAGCAATGCTATCCAAACTTTCCTAAATTATTTAATGCAACTTGTGTTTTGTCATCTTAGCATGTGAAGAGATTGTGGTCATTCAAACTTTAAATGTCAAATAACAAAAATGGCCTCATGGAACAACATATCATGTAAATTAATGGTTTAAACAGTTGACAAATAATTACACTTCAGAAAGTATATGGTTATACTTTCTCAAGATTACTTTAGAATATGTACAGGTTTTTAAATGTTCGCTGCTGCTACAGATTTCTGTACAATTCACAAACAGACATTTACACCAAGAAAGATCATTTACAATAGAGAAAGGGGGGATGAATAAATAAATGCAGATACAAACTAGAAATATTATGATGTTGAAAATAGCCTACATATAGCATTTTTACAAACCTATCCAGACATGTTCGCCCTGTCAATGTAGCCTACAGTATGTTTTTGGGTCAGATGATGCCAAATAAGTAATAGTACTAATTTGTTATCATAATAATATTTATGTTATTTGCGAACATCTAGGCTCTGTATGACCACAGGTTTCTATTGAAATCCAAATATTCCAAATAAATAAGTAAATCAATAAATGCATAATAATAATAATAATAATAATAATAATACATTTTATTCATGCTGTGCTTTTCATAGACCCAAAGCACTGGATGAAGATAATTGTTCAAACATACCCTGAAGTGTAGTAATCGCAACACATGAATCTCAGATTATTTCCACTATAAATTATTGTCCTTTCACAGTTTGATGTGGCACATACAGTTTCATTGACCATATTTTCTTGAGATGGTAAGATGAAAAAACACAGGGCCAAATTGCATTAAATAATTTAGGAAAGTTTGGATAGCACTGCTTTGGAATAGAGCTAGTTTAATTAGTATGAGCTACGATAGGCAATATTGTTAGTTGTAACTTGGCCACATTTTGATATCAATACTTTTAAAGGCAGACCTAGTTTTCGCAAGTTGGAATTAAGGACTTATAGACAGCGCTCTGTAGGCTATGCGTGAGCAACTTGGCTTTTTTTTTTTTTACGTTGAAAACATATTTTTTGGTGAGATAGACATTATACTGCAGAGTTACTAAAAAATGTAGCCCTCGGCATAGAGATTGGTTTTCATTCTTTCCCTCTAATCACAGACTGATTTAAACCTGATACACTAAATCTCTGGCCAATCAGTGACATTATCGGACTATGGACTATCAGGCAGAAGATAAAACCAGCAATAATACTGACCTTGAGGGCCAGATTTGTGTATCCCTGTTATACTGGCTTCCTCTAGCATCTGTGCTTCAACTTCCAACCACTTACCTGCTCTGATCACAGCTTGTATATCTGAGCTTGTGTAAATCATTTAACAATGCTTGGTATCCATCGTCTCCATTAGTGAGCTAAAGCACAATAAAGCCCCATGCAATCATATTCTCTAATAATTGCATGGGCCCTATTTTTGCAGTCAAGGTGCAGTTGCCAAACACTAGCGGCGAATTAGGGCATGTCCAACCCAATTTTGGTCATTTCTTGACTCGTAAAACAGTTGGCTGGTTCAATAAAAATAAATTAACTGTGGGTGTGGTGGGGGTTTGGTTTCATTATTGCCAATCAGATTGCCCCATTTATTTCTCCCTTTAAAAACAGTGCATTAGTGCCACAGCTTACTGCTAATTTCGTTATGGCCAAAAAGCATGCATGTTATGAGAGGCTGAACCATGACTAGTGATATCGAAAGAAAGGTGAGACTGAATCGTTTTAATTTTAGTATTTATTTTCCCCCTCAAACAAACAATATTTTCCATTTTTATGCCAGTGCTTAAAACTATTAGAAATGGTTCCCATGAACAATTGCAAAGGGTTAATATTCCCAGACTGGCCCATCATGCTGCTGTCCTGTTTCAAGTGTAGGCATCACTTGCAAACCAGAGAGCGTGAAAAAAGACTACGCCCTTAGCTTGAATTTGCTATAGCTTTTTTTCTTCTTAGCTGTCCATTTTTGTTACGCGACTGAACTATTTAAAAAAAAATAATAAAAATTTTAAAAAAAAATCACCATTCTCAACTAAGTTTCATTAATTTCAGACATGAACTTGACAATATGAATGCACACTCACCAGAGACACAGCTCCACTGCTCTCTCATGCACTCTCTCTCGCTGTAATCTCCATCACAATCACGTATGCGACTCTGCCTCTCTCTGTATGAAAGTCCTGTATTGTGTCCTCTGAGAGGTTCATGCCACATCCAAGGCATATCGCTATGTAGTGTCACAATGCACTGAAGAAACACAATGCCCTGACTTTCTGAGGGCTGTATTGCAATGTACCACCCATGCTGTCCAACCATCTGAAGTGCATTTTTAACAATCCCAAGGTTTGCTCAATCATTCACCTAGCCCTGCCAAATGCATGATTAAAACCAAGTTGCCGTTGTGTTGGGGGCTCAGTGTATGGAGTAAGCAGCCACTATTTTAGCAAATACATATCTTACACCATTTGAAGGGTATAGAGCCGGTCTCCACCTTCCTTGTGTCTCTCATCCAAGCTTGCATTTCAAATAGTCAAATTGAAGTAAACAAAATATTTCTCGCATCCGTTATGTGTTCATGCATTCTTACATGCAGCACATTCACAATGCCACCAAAATAACGCAATGTGCCAGCATTTGAGTTAAAACCTGGTCTGGGTTGGTTTAAACGCAAATGCATTATGCCCACCGGTGAAGGTTTCTATAGACACGTGCCCTATTGCGCAGCCCAACCCATGTTGATGCAAGCGGCTTTATTGCAGAACGATTCCACTTGCGGCCATGCGCATTTGCGCCTGCATTGTCACAAAAATAGCGCACCATGGGCCCTATCTTGGCGCTTGGTCTAAGTGCATGGCGCTAAGTCCATTTAGGGCGTGTCCAAGTCCACTTTTGCTATTTTGACAGCGTGTTTTTTGGGCGCTAAGCATGGCGCAAGGTGCAACTGGGCTGAACCTAGTCTCTTCATTAATTATAGGTGTGTCTTGGGCGTGACATGCAATAAACCAATCAAAATGTCATATCCCATTCCCTTTAAAAGCCTGCTTTTCCACCTTGGTGGATTGCTTATGATGGCAGACATGCTCGTGCGTGTTTTGTGCAATCAAGGAATAGGCTATATGGATCAATAGTAGCCTATGATCAATATTATTCTGGCTAACCATTATGAGTTCCCGGTAATTCCTGACAGTGCTGTTTACAAAATATATGCGGTTAAATTTCATTATAAGCACCTGCAACAGCTGAGAATAAGCGACCAATTGCTTCCATCTCACCTTAGAAAATGCCAAATTAGCCTGCTTGTTTAACGAATTTCGTTTGATTATGCAATTAACTCATGTTCAAGCTTCATCCGAAGTTCATTAGGCTACCTGCATTCTAATTTTGATTAATAACATAAATAACGTTATTTTGCCTTAATGATGACACTAAATACAATAAATCTGTCAGGTTGGCAACCCATATGTTCAGCATATTTTCCCTTGTTTTGTAATGTCCTGCTTATGGAAATGTGACCAACCTGTTTTACTGGTAGTGTAATACTTTAAAACGATCCACTTTCCCAAGAAGACCATGAAAAGTGTGATTTACAGCAGGGGAAACAGACCTGCTCCTGTAAAGCGCACACACAGATAATGGAATTAAAATTAATTGTAAATTAATTGTGTAACGTGCTGCAAATTTCATTTAATTTCAAATTTAATTTCATTTTCATTTCAAATTTCATTTAATTTCATTAGATGCTTAGTTCTCTTTAAAATCTTTTGTTCAGTTATGGAATAACAGGTGAAATCAGCTGGGTTTTAATAAGCTGAGGGTATGGAAACCATGTCACTGTAATTAAAAAAATATGAAGGACGAAGAATAGCTAAGGTTACAATTCAGTTAACATGATGACATTTATCTCTGTTTTTTAACCATAGGCTATCGAAAAAACCTTATGCACAGTGAGTCAGTTGTAGCCTAGGCTATTTGAAAAACAATGAAAGCAATATTCACTGGACAAGGTTTTGAACTTTTTTCAGTCACAAACCATTCTATTTACTTACAGGCTGTATTCCTAGATAAGAGCTGTATTGTAATGACATCTGAAGCGCATTTTCAGAACTCAAATGTGCGTGTATTGCAGTGCGCGAGTTTTCCATTGAATGACAATTCACGCATTAGGTGCAAATGACAATTTGCGCATTAGGCTTGATATAGGTGTTATCAGCTCCTTTTTAATGGATAGCCATTGTCCTGTACCATCGCACATCGCCTGGATGTTGATGGAGTGGGCTGAGAGCAATGTAATGTGGCATCGTTTCCCTTCGCTGAGGGAAAGGTATGTGGACCTATGAAACCTTTTATTATTAAATTATTATTATTATTTTTGATAGCCTACACAATAATAATATTTCACAGTGATTTAGATATTTTAGTCTTGCTTGTGCGTGCCCCTGTGTGTAACAGACAGGAGGGTACGCGCGTTGTGCATATGCCTATGTAGACGCACTTATATGCGCCGTTAAAATAACATGTAAACAACTGCGACATGACTTTAGACCAGGTTTGTGGTGGTTCTAGTGCAAGCGCTTTCTGCTGGCTCAAGATGGCAATAGGCCAAAAATAATCCTGGCCACTCCTCATCTTAAGACCAGCACGCCCAGTTCACTTGCAACAGGCACAATAATACATGATAGTTAAAGGACGTAAGCGCTAGGCGTTATAATGAACCTAGCGCCGGGTGTAAGATAGCAAAGACACTTGCGTTTGGGTTAGCGCCACTTTGCGCCGGGTGTAAGATAGGGCCCCATGTGTTACCTGTTCTTTATTTCTTACTGGGTTCCTCATAATTGTAATTTTATTCTACAACTGTTTGTACGAACATTGCCATAAAAAAACAGTGAAATGTAGAGTGTGACAACTTCTTGAAAAAGTCAGATGGCTGCTTTAGAGCTAGAATTATGCAAAGCTTATCGTCCCTTTTGGCAGGGTAAATAAAGTCAAGCGGTATGCTGCCATGGTTTGGCTTCCTTTCTTCCATTTCTGTGGTAATTTCCCTTCAGAGCTACGTGTGGGCGCTCCTGCCCTATTTTTTCTGCCGCCCGTGCCGGGGTTTTTCCGCTGCACCTGTTCCTAATTCCCCGCTGGCTATATAAGCACGGTGCTTCCTTGGTTTTTTCCTGTCTCCTTTTGCCTCTTTGTTTTGCTGTTCGCTCTTATTGTTTTCAGAGCTAGAGGCGTCCTATCTGTTTTGTTTTCTCTCTGCTCAAGTCTGCGAGCATTCGCCCGTTCTACTGGGTTGTTATTATTTCAGTTTAGGCCGGGATTATTTTTCCCTTACTTTCTATTTCTCTGCTCGAGTCTGCGAGCTTCTCCCTATTTTCTTGGATCGCTATTATTTTTGGCTTACGCCAATTTTGTTTTGTTTCCCTATCTGTTTTATATTGCTGGAGTCTGCGAGCTTTGCCCTATTAGTGGGGTTCTTATTATTTTGGGCTTTTAGCCGGGAGGTTTTTTTCCCGTTCCTCTTATCTCTTTCCTTTCTTCTAGTGGATATCCACGAAACGTGGATATCTTTATGATCCCTTCTCAGTCGTGTCTGGTCCTCCGAACCCGACCCCCCTACATTTGCCTCTGGCCTCACTGGGCTTTCTTGGCAACAATGCAACAAAGCTATGGAATGGGGCCAAGAGGAGAGCCAATCCATTCTTTCAATTACTGATAATACACTGTACAAACTAGGGATGCACAACATGGGAATTCTGGGGCTGATATCCATAACCGATATTTGACATGCCACAGTGGCTGATACTTACTTTGCCAAATGCACACTGTGATGAAGTTTCCTCATTCAGGGAAAGGGAATAGATGAGAGCAGATGATAATTTATGAAGAAACAATCTAACAAATTGTATGTGCCTAACACAATATTGCAACTTGCTTACTTTATCATTAAGCACAGATCATGAGTGGAGGTCTGCTGAGTCTCTGTTTGTATTTGGGCTGAGAGAAGCTATCATCTCAGGCGGAAAGGGATAAAACCATCAGGAATGCGGCTTTCCTGAACCAGGACTCCTGTTGTACCCCCTTTTTTCCCCTACATCTGATATTTTATTTTATTGTGAACTGCTAAAAAATGTCCTTAATCAAGCCCCATTGCAGGCCTCTGCCGGATGAAAGCATGGTAAGGCAACTCATCAATACTCACAGGCAAACCGTAGGAGGGCCTCCCGGCTGACGACAGAGCCGAGGCTGTTGTCTGCCCTGCACTGATACCTCCCCAGATCGCTCTCCTTGCTAGGGCTGGTGATAATCAAGGTGCCATCCACCAGGGTGTACCGGAAATCCACACTCACGTCCACCTCTGTTCCGTTGATTAGCCATCTGGAAAAAAGATGCCCTGACATCGATGCAACCTTAACATTGTAACAATGTCAGTAAGTACCTGCCCTTTTCAAATGGACAACTGTAATGCTCACATTGTGTGAACAGGCCATTTCCTTAATAAACACAGATTTTCTGCTGATAAAACTGATGATGACCATTGGTGTACTCGTAAAAGAAACTGTGGTTATATGATAGTGGTAAGGCAAGAGAAGTACAGGGTTCAACGTTTTTTTCTCACTTGCCCGCTCAGGCAAGTAGGTCTGAATTCTAATTGCCCAAACTAAATTTCTACATGCCCGGATATGGCGTAGTTTATAAACCCCTGAAAAAAACACAGAGCTTCTGTGATATTAAACTTTTTTGTGATATTAAACTTACGTGCGGGCGGGGGCACACAAAACCAAACCGAAACCGGAGATTTTGCAAACTGAAATTATGAATTTGCTCTGAATCATCACTTGCCCACTTGGGCAGGTGGTTGGTTTTAAAATGGTTTTACTTGCCCCGGGCAATCGGGCAATCGGGCAACCGTTAATGTTGAACCCTGAAGTATGTGCATTATTTAAACTATTAGTTACACTAGTTAATTTAAATCACAGGCAATATTCAGTACATTCTTAGAGAAGAAATACTGTATATGAGCACATTTACACGGTATGGAAAATGTCCACAACGATAAACACGTATATAGAGGTGCTGTTACGTACCCAACTAGTAACAGTGTTTTCAACACTTTACAATATTACCACACCACTAACCAATTCCCAAGCTTCCTTATAGTCACTCATTAGATTACACTCCAACCCATCTTCCAAGAACTGACTGGGCTTTGTACTGTCGCTGAGTTAATGTACTTATTGGGATCAAACTGTGAAATAGGAGGAACATTCAGATTGATCATCATCAGGGTGCCAATGTCTGACACTAATAGTGTAGCCCCATTGTCTGGGGTAACATTGTTCATTAGGTTAAAAATCCGCACTCAGTTATGCCTCAAGTAAAGGTCCGCATTTAACTCAAAATTGTTTTAAGTCATTCATCTTAGAAGAACATCTTTGTTTGCTCACTAGCAAAATTGTATGCATATTATAGCATATTTCAGTAACTTGATAGCTAGTTCATAACCAAGGCAAATACTGTGCATCTCAAAATGGATATTTCCTTCATTGTTCTGTTCACAGAAGTATTGTTGCATGGCTGCATTAATTTTCCACATTCTACACACTGCTATCATTTGCATGGATTCACAAGTAATTGAATATGTTTCATGCTAGATACATTTCCAAAAGCTTTGCGTTGAAATAATTAAATTGAGCTTTGCTTAGGCTTGTTCATGCAGGGCAAAATTTTAAAAAGAAAATCCAAAGAGTTGATCAATAGAGTGCCATTAAATTGATTATACCTATTGTTCAATAATAAGAGAGGTATGTATACACAATATGCACTGAAAAAAAAGTGAGTATATGGCATAATGCTTGTATATGGTCAGGACTGCACCACAGATGACAACCAATAGTTTTGGAATTATTTTTAATAATGAAACAAGGCGGTTTAAAGCAGGATGACACTCTGCACAGCAGACAATAAAATATTATCTAATGTAACCTAATATACTCTGGGCCATAGGCTTCTGAAGGGGCTGATGGAAATGGCAACAGTCGTTGGATGTTAGCGAGATCAACAGTTTCAGGGGAAAGAAAAAGAAAAGCAAATTCCTTCAAAATGAATGTTGGAACAGTGCGGGGAAAGACATAAGGCTATCATGGACAACATTTCCCCAGATAGTTGATTTGCACAACTGGGGAACCCACGCTTGCTGGCACCTGCATGTGACTCACCTGTATGTGGGTGGGGGGTTCCCTCGAGCCTCGCAGTTCATCACCACCTTCTTCTCGTCAGAGTCCAGCGCGAATATCGCATCGTCAGGCTCCTGGAGAAACGCGGGCCCGAACTCCACACTCTCTGGCAACAAAAAATAAAACGCAAATCATTTAATGCTACTGTACTTTGTAGAAAAAAATGTGGAAATGGTGCAGAACGTATCAACAAAAAGTATCAAAACTGTGCTTACAAGTCATGAAAAAGTGCTTTCCAATTCAGCGTGCCATATATTTAATAACTTTATAGAGAGCCCGCTGCCTCGTTTGAGATGCTCAGAACATTCAGAATGAGGAAACACACAGGAGGGGAAGCCCATCTGCCACCGATTCGGCTTTTACAAGGTGTCTGTGTTTGAAAATATCCTCCAACTCCTCATATCTGCATTGACATTTGTTCCACTCCATCCACGTAACTGCCAATGAGCTGTCTTCCCTGGTATTTTGCCACCGAGTTGCAATGAATCAATCCAGTTAGTATTGTAATGAAGTGTTGTTTTTATGATTGTTCACAGTGTGACTGGAGGAGGAAACAGGGGATACAGAGCTTGCTGGAGAAATGGTTTATGGAGGGTGTGGGGGGGGGGGGGGGGGGTATCCATTTGATAACAACAAACCAAATAAATAGGAGAATGGTCCTGACAAATACAAACATGCATTACATTCGTGTTTGTTGGTACATGGTTGGTATGATAAATGGCCAGAAAAAAACTGTGGCAATCTGTGACCACTTAAGCACTCTGGGAAGCAGGCTCAAGATTTGTGATTTGTCAAAGGCAGGACATTCTTTACCAATAAATAAATAAATAACATCTGTAACACCAAGATATTGTTAAATCAATTTCATAGGTTTTGCTCTGTTTTCTCTCCTGCAGAGATTCCTCTGTTCACCTGTCCTTGAAGGCCCCAAATTTGTTTAAAAGCACATTGACGACCTGAGGGGAGAGGCACGGAACATTCCAGACCTTTTCGCGTTCCCTGTGACTGATGGGGCCTGTGTCTATGCCAAGCCGTTTGTGTGGAACCTTGGGAGAGAACCTTGTTTGTGGAAACCTCAGCGAGATCAAATTTACCGGTTTTTCCTGACAGCTGAGCTCTCATTGTTAGGCTCTGCCTCTGTGTAGTGTGTATGGCAGGGGGTGTATTACGGGGCACGTACCGCGGTTGAGAATTTCAGGTTAAACGGTAGGTGTAAAAATAGAGATGACAATTTCACTTCTGCGAAAATCACCCCAAGTGGCCAGCAGGCTGACCAGTTGGACAAAAGGACAACACAACCAACCACTCACATATTCCATCCTAAACTGTGAGCCTCATCACATTCACACGTTTAAAAAAAGTTAGTTGAGAGTGTCATTCAAATTTAATTCAGTTAATTGCAGAACTGTTGCTGTCCAATTACACATTTATTAGAAGTCTATGCCATACAAAGTTTTGGCATCACCGTTTCAGTCTGGAATTTTAAAATCTATTACTCTGATGGCTTCTAAGCATCCCATCAGAGATAACAGAGCTGTCTCTCTCAGACATACACATACTGAATCACGTGTGCACATACTGATTGGTGCCGTCTCTCTTTCTTGTGGGTTCAGCAACTATACTCTTCCCCTCTTTGTGAATAATTTACACTTGGTGATGTAGGAGCTGCTTTCAGAGGCACTGAGCGTATCTTAGTTGAAGGCGAGGGCTTTCTGCCTCAAAGGTGGCCACAGACAGCTGTTCGCCCCGGGGATGCGCAGTGAGAGCCGTTTTTATGCTTTTGGCATTAAACCACAAACTGTCTGTATGAATATAATTTTCAGTTGGGCTAATTAGTATGTGTCCACCAGTCCCCCTCCCACCCTGGCCAATCTAGCCAAAAGAATTTAAAATTATTCTTGGCAGTTCCCCAATGGATCGCTGTTTCGAGTTTTTGAGTTACAAAAAAAAAAAAAACAGGCT
Source organism: Synaphobranchus kaupii (assembly GCA_029718625.1). Lineage (NCBI taxonomy): Eukaryota > Metazoa > Chordata > Actinopteri > Anguilliformes > Synaphobranchidae > Synaphobranchus > Synaphobranchus kaupii. Next base: position 26,849,260 of record CM056389.1, on the reverse strand, counting down.
GCTGACTACGTGCATTTAAATTTGATTAAGCTGTATTATATTGTTGTTACAAGGTAAAAAAAAAAACTACTGTCATTTTTACATGCTTTTCCCCAGTTTTAGAAAAAAAAAAGAGGAGAAATGCACATAAAACATACCTTTAAAAAGTCCACTCTTTAATTTGCCTTACTGTTCATTTTTACAGGGAAAGAGCATTTATGACAACTAATGAGAAACAGAAACAATGGGAAAAGACAATGGCTATTAATTGCCTCTTGTGGTTTCTGCGGTCGTTCCTCCTCGGAGCGGCACGAGGGCGCTCTTGCTTTATTTTTCTGTCGTCCGTTCCGGGCTTTCGTTTTCTCCAGGCACTTATTCTTTTCACCTGTCCTAGGTTACCTGCCGGCTATAAAAGCTCTGAGCTTCCGTTTTCCGGTGCTTCTGTGTTTTCTTCATGTGACACGTAGCTGGTAAACAGTATAGGATTTAGGCATCAAATGGTGACCACTTTTCTCCATCGCCTTGCTTTGGAGTAACGCGGGACTGGCCTTTGTTGCGTTAGAGTTTCCTTTTAGGATCCTTCTTTCACTTTTGCTTTCTCTGTCCCTCGGTTCTATCCGCCTTTGCTGTTCTCTCTGAGACAGCTCCTGCTATCCCGTTTCCTTTCCACCTCTCTGTGTGTACTACTCTCTCGTATTGAGGGTGAGAGGTAATTTCCTTTTCTTGCTTTGTCTACACTCGGAGCTACGAGCCTATTTCGGCCAGTTTTCCAAGCCGCTTTATTTTTCTATTCTTTTGTCTCTCTGTTTTTCTACTCTCTGGTATATCGAGAGTGAGAGGTAATTTTCCTTTTATACCTATACTCAAGCCTAAGTTTTTTCGCCCATTATTGTATGGGTTGTTATTATTTCCCCTCCGTTTCTGTTACCTCCGTTTTGTTACTCCTAGTAAGAGTGAGAGGTACTTTATTTCTTTCATTCATTCCCTTTGCGGATTGTTTCCATGCTTGTCGTTGATTCCTTTTCAGGAATTAACTTTCAGATTCCCTCTCCGTCACGTTTGGTCCTCCAAACCAGGCTCCCCATTATAGTGTTCCATTGTTGTCCATTGTTGACCATAGAAAATAGATTACAGTAATATTTGTGAATTTAAATATTTGTGGATTTTGTTGGAAAAATAACAGCCAATGTCAATAGATTCACAGATCATATACATTATGTGTTATCATATATTAAAATCGCAAATGATTATTAGAAGCTCAAAAATGCTCTGTATTGTTGTATGGTAGATTCTCCAAATCTACCACAAGCTATTTAGCCTCACAACACCTAATATAACATAAATAACGTGTAGCACTGAATCAGCTCTACTGGGAAGCCAGAACATTTCAGATGAATTGTGTCAGGATAAATATAAACTTGAATACATTTCAAGCCCAAGGAAGGGATGGTTAGGTGGCAATAAAAATCAAGATACTTAAAGTGCAATTTAAAAAATGCACATTTTAAATACTGCATATAAATGATGGAATATAAATGCATCCTTTGTGGCAAACAAGACAATAAATTATGTAATTGCAGATCATGTTGAAATGATATGATATGGATGTGTTGGGTGTTATTGTGTGGTAATTAACTAATTTTTGCAATCCCAGCTGAAGACGAGCTGTCATTCATCTTCCTACATCCTGTAAAATAGCTAGTTTCCAACAGTATATCCAGAGGTTAAATGGCTCTTCATTTATAAATATACCTTTAATGTTCAGTTGAGTCAGTCTGGAGTCATTTAATCAGTTAAATTGTTAATATGCTGGTGGTGGAAAGCTGTTGCAGTATATGTTTTCTTCACCCAACATGACAGACACCCAATAACGCAGGCATGATCTCCAGTGCCAATTATGGTACGGTAATTATGGTTTAGGGCAGGGTGATCTGATAATTATGCGCATGAAAGCCTCCCAGTCCGCTATGTGCAGGGATTTTACACAGATCACAGTTCTTTGGAAAACTTTGGCACGTAACTAAAGCCTTTATTCTCTGTCTGATCAAAAGGCTCAGCTTGCTTTTGAATCTGAGCCGGCCTCACGTCTGGAACACTGGGCAGCCAGAGACAACTTTATACAAGCCTTTCTGTTCTGCTAGAATTATGGGTCAGAGGTAAAAAGAAATCCTGTATGAAGGCAGTGGTGGAGAAAAAGAAAAGAAAAAATGCATCCAATACCAAGAAGCTCAGGAGAGAGATACACTAATAACACGCATTAGTGATGAAGCAAGCTCCATTCCACGGCATTTAAAGACGATCCAATGACAAAGAGCGAGCCGTGCTGCCTCCCACTCCGAGCACGTCATCTAATCTCAGCTGCATCTCGTCAGCAGAACTCAGCTCCACTGGGAAATAAACCACCGTCTGCTTTTACACCTAAATCACCAGTAAAATGGGTGAAAATTGGAGGAATACATGTGTGTGTATGTACGGCTGATAAAAACTAATGCACACAAATAGCACCTTTAGCTCTTTTAAAGCATGATTTCATTCACATCCTGCACCTGTCTATCAAACACGTCGATGTCTCACATAGCAGTTATCACCGAGTAATAATCTATGTCTATATAAACATTTAAACATATATGTAAACTACTGTCAGTGGCCACTTTATTAGGTACACCTATCTAGTAGAGGTGTATCCGGAGCCGAATACCGTATTCGGGAAAGCACGAATAATGCGTTGGAACAGATATTTTTTTCGACCCGAAGTTGCTCGTTAATATTCAGATTCGGGGGGGAAAAAAACGAGAGAGAGAGAAAGAGCGAGAGAAGAGAGAGTAAGTTGATTATATATCGTACCTCAGATTTTTTCCAGTTCTTATCTAAAATTATTGTTCAGTGTCCCCTAGTTAGGGGGTGGGGGGTTAGATAAATAAGTATAAAGTCCAAAATATAGTTCTTATAAAAGGTTTTGAAAAGAAAAAAAGACAGGGAGGGGGGTGAATACTAATAAATTGCAATAGCAATTAATTTTAGACTAGAAAATATGACATTTCCTATATGTAACACCACGTCCGGTCGAAGCCCCACCCACGTCCGGTTTCTATCCGAATACAGATACAGATACAGATAAAGATAATTTTGATGGTCCAACAGATACAGATACAGATAGTGGCATTGCTGCACACCCCTACTATCTAGTACCAAGCAGGACACCCTTTTTTGGCCCCAGGACAGCCCAAATTATTTGTGGTATGGGTTCAACAAGGTGCTGGAAACATTTGGTCAATGCTGACTCGATAACATCATGCAGTTCCTGCTGATTTTTTCAGCCACACATTCATGATGTGAATCTCCCATTCCACCTCATCCCAAAGGTGCTCTAATGGATTCATATCTGAGTACTGTGCAGGCCATTGGAGTAAACTGAAGTCACTGTCATGTTCGTGGAACCAGCTTGAGATGATAAATGCCTTGATAACATGGCACATTGTCCGGGTGGAAGTATCCATTTGTAAAGGGTAGACTGTGGCCAGAAAGGGATGCACATGGACAGACATACTGCTTAGGTATGGAATGGCATTCACATGAAGCTCAATTGAAGCAAACATTCCCTACACCATTGCACAATCACCACCAGCCTGCACTGTTGACACAAGGCAGGTTGGATCCATGGATTCATGCTGTTTACGCCAAAGTCTGACCCTAACATCGGCATGTTGCAGCATAAATCGAGATTCGTCAGACCAGGCAACGTTTTTCCAACGTTCAATCGTCGAGTTTTGATGATCACGTGCCGACGTGTAGCCTCATCTTCCTGTTCTCAGCTGACTGGAGTGGAACCCAGCGTGATCCTCTGCTGCTATAGCCCATCCACTTCAAGGGTCGACATGTTATGCGTTCAGAGATGCCCTTTTACACACCACTGTTGTAAACAGCTGTTATTTGAGCATTTGTAGCCTTTTTTTTCCATTTATCACACCATTGTCTGTAAGCTCTAGAGACTGTAGTGCATGAGGGCACCAACAATCATACCGCGGTCAAAGTCGCTTAGATTCCGCGTCTTGCTGATTGCAATGTTTGGTCAAACAACAACTAAACCTCTTCACCATGTCTGTATGTTTTATTGAGTTTCAGCCACATGATTTGCTGTTTAGAGGATTAATGATATTCCTGTCACATCGGTATTACTAATAGAGTGGCCACTGAGTGCATGTGTAAGAGTCAGGAGAAACAACGAAGATCCATCCATATCTACTGCATATCTGGCAGCAGAGTGATGGTTTAAGGCTCGTTTGATGCCTAAGACCCTTGATGATTTACAGCCATTTAGCCAACCATGGGTTCCATACTATTCGCATGTAATTTACAGCTTAATCTCACCCCACCCCCCAATTCCCATAGCGATCCATTCAAATGCAGAGAGGTTATAGTATAGCTTCTAAGAGTACCTGGAAATAAGATATCAAGTCTTTTGATATCCTTGTATACAGAGTCATGATAGTATCACCTGTTTACCTGTGGAATACCAGTTAGAATGTGGTTGAGAGAATGGCAATAAGGTGGAAAGCTGTTATCAAGGCAAAGGGTGGCTACTTTGAAGAATCTAAAATATAACACTTTTTTGGTCTTTGCATAATTTAATTTGTATTATCTCATAGTTTTGATGTCTTTACTATTCTAACATGTGGAAAACAGTAAAATAATATGAGTAGGTATGTCCAAACATTTTACTGGTACTGTATATATATATAACATTTATGGTTAAAAAAACAAAAAAAAATAAAAATACTGTTCAACAATGTCTGGAGTCTGGGGTTCATTATCGTCCTAATTAACAGGCCATACTTCAGACACTATGACCTAAGCTTGCAGAACTTCCGTTATCATATACGTTCATCTGTAAGCACAAGCGGCTCCATCAAACAAAGCTGGTCCTAATTACTGAGGACTTGACAATTGGCATTAACTTCCTCCTGCACATCTGAGCAGTCCTGAATGGGGGAAATATTTTCCCCACTCAGGAGAATCCCAATGGGAAGCCGTCTCCCCTGTGGAACACAGGCATGTGCTTTCTGTACACGTGAGCGTCAACAGAGGCCATGAGGCTACATTGGGGGCTGTCATTCTCAGAGGAAGGAAGATCTTCCCTCTTACTTAAGTCATGTGAAGCATGACTGATGACTGAACTCTAAAAACTCTCTCTCTCTCCCTCCATCTCTTTCTCTCTCTCAAACCAAATCCAAAAATGCTTTATTGGCAGGAAATACTTAGTACAGTAAATATTGCCAAAACGTATAGTCACACAAACAACAACATTAACCACAACAGTATAATAATAATAATAATAATAATAATAACAAATACATTGAAAATTAATGCATAAAGTGCATTAAAGTGCATCTCTGTCTCCACCTCTCCTGTCTTACAGTGACCACATATACGTTCTTCTTTTTGTAGCCATGTTTACCGGTGTCTGCCCGTTTCAATAGCAAGGGTGTGGTCACTGAGCCTGTACTTGGTCAGGATCTGTCTCTGCTTTGTGTCTCAGACAGAGAAGAGATAGCAATCATGTTTGTTTTGTGTTTTGATTACACCATCCCAATGTTCCATATAAGAGATTTTGGCTTGTTTCATAATTGGGTTTACTCTGATTTGTTGGTAAGCAGTGCTAGTATGAAGCTGGTCTGTGCTTTGTGTTAGTGGTGTTAATGGGTTAGTCAGCTTCATTACCAGCTGACTGAAGGGACTCTTTTCATGACTGAGATCTTGGGCTTTCATTGCCTTAAATTGCAATGTGTCTTGAGGGCTTGATTTGAGGTGCATCCAGAATTTTAATGCTCTTTTTTGGATATTAATCATTAACGGATAATGGCCTAATTCTGCCCTACATGCATTATTTGGGGTTTTCCTCTGTGCTTGTAGAATGTTTCTGCAAAATTCTACATGCAGGGTCTCTATTGGATGCTTGTCCCATTTAGAATAGTTTTTCTGGCTGAGTGGACCCCATATCTCACTTCCATACAGCGCAATGGCCTGGATAACGCTATCAAAGATCTTTAACCAATTTAAATTTTAGCCGATTTAAATTGGTATATTCATTTTATAAAATTTTACTTTTATGGCATAGATTGCTCAAGCTTTTTCTTTTAATGCATTCACTGCCTTGGTAAAGCTCCCTGATGCTGTGATTGTCAGACCAAGGTAGGTGTAATTTAGGGTGTGTTCAAGGGCAGTGTTGCCTAGCGAAAACTGGAATCGGTTTTCCTGACATCTGGCTTTTTTTTGGAAGATCATTACCTTAATGTTTTTTTAAGTTTACTGTCAGTGTCCAGTTCTGACAGAAATCTTCTACCAGAGCCACCTTCAGTGGATGACAACAGAACCAGGTCATCTGCATAGAGAAGAAATTTAACTTCTGTGTCATATAGGGAGAGGCCAGGCACTGTAGGCTGTAAACAACCTCACCGCTCACCATTTATGTAAATGTTAAACAGTGTTGGACTCAGGTTACTGTTCTTTGGTCGGCAATTTTTACTCCACATTTATTTTCAGAGTACATAGATTTAATTATATCATAAACTTTACCCCCTACACCACTTTGGATAAATTTGTAATATAATCCGTCATGCCAAATAGAGTCAAATGCTTTGGTGCACATGCTTATTAGGGTGTGTAGCATGTAAATATTATCAGTGGTACGATGATTTGGAAGAAATCCAATTAGATTTTTACTCAGGACATTGTGCTCATTAAGGAAGATTACAATTCTAGAATTTAGCATACTGCAAAAGACCTTCCCCAGATTACTGTATACACAAATGCCTAATTATTAGGGTCTAATTTGTCTCCATTTTTATAAATTGGGGATATAAGCCCCCAGTTCTAGATGTCAGGAAGCATCCTGAACTCAATATGAGGTTGAACAATTTAAGCACAGCCTGTTGCATTTCTGAAGTGCTATTTCTGAGAATTTCATTCCTGATCCCATCAGAACCACATGACCTTTTAGGTTTTAGTAATTGGAGCTTTTCCATCAGTTCTTTGTGTGAGATTGGATTGTCAAGTGGGTTTTGGTTATTTTTAGGTTTTCTTTAATTTATTTTATTTACCTTTATTTATACTGGGTAAGTTGACTAAGCACACATGCTCTTTTACAGCAATGCCCTGTTAATGCCCCCCCAATTAGCCTAACCTGCATGTCTTTGAATTGCGGGAGGAAATCAGAGTACCCGGAGGAAACCCACGCAGACACGAGGGAACATGCAGACTCCACACAGAAAGGTCCCATCTGGGATTCCCGGGGACCTTCTTGCTGTGAGGCGACAGTGCTATCCACTGCACCACTGTGCCGCCCTTTAAATCATATTCATCATATTGTGATGCGTTTTCTGTGGGATTTCACAATATAGATTATCAAAATAATCTTTCCAATTAGCCCCGTCATTTATGGCTATATCTTGTGGTTCTGTTGTGCTTAAATTGTTCCACATATTCCAGAACTGGTTTTTATTAACTGATTCTTCAATATTGTGTAGAGTTATGGTCATGTATTTTAGTTTTTTTCTGTTTTAGGGAGGGTTTGTATTCTTTTAGAGTTTCACAGTATTTCAGGCGTTATGTTTTTGGTTTGATAGTTTTCTTACTGAAATTTTTGCATTCATGTCAAACCATTTTTCATTCTTATTGAACTCTCGCAATAAACTTCAATCGTGGTTTGTGTGCGATGATATTGTGCTTTAGACGCCTATGACATCTTAACACTATACGCTACCTTTCTCATCGCCATTGTCATTTGAGTCACCAGCTGCGTTTGCGTTCGAAATATGTTGGTTAATTTGGCCGCTTTTTCTTCCAGTGCCTTTTCTTATTTTATTCTCCAGTTTAGCACCTACGTCTGGCACAAACTCGTAAACTAAGCTAAGTACGTCATGTGATCAACCATAATCTAAACTTGGGTTCAACCAATTATTGAATTTGGGAGGGGCCACTCTCATCTTCCTCTATCAGCATCCAAGTTGTTGGTGTGGGACGTGGTTGCTTTTCGTGCGTGTGTGAGGAGGAGAGAGAGGGGGCCGAGTGAGAACTCATGCGGCCCACACTGCAGCAAGTATATGATCCATTTATACAATTATTGTGTTTACCAATCCTCGCCACCAGCCCAAAAACCAGCGGCCCACCGGGATTCTTCCCGATTCTCCCGATTAGCCACTCCGACATTGTTCACCAGTCATATCACACAATATATTCATGTACTGAATATCAGCCCTGGGTGGCCTTTCACAGCAGCCCACCAATATGGGTTCAGAATGGGGCAGATGCACCTGAATCCCAAGTGCCTCTACTTCACTATTCACCTAATCAATATGTGGTTTTTCTGGAATGTGGTTTTGTATGAGAGCCACGCCCCCTCCATATCAGGTCCTATCTCTCCTACACCGGGAAAACTCAACAGATAACATGGCATCAACTAGAGTCTAAGTGTGTCTTTCATATAGCAATTATATTAATTGTGTTTAGCTGCAATAGACTTTAGTTCATGAGACTTATTCCTTAAACTGCAAATAATTATGTGTGCAAGTAATAATCCTTTACTGGACAAATTTAAGGTAGTGCAGGTTAAAGGGGCAGTTCACCCTAAAACACATTAGAACCTATTTCCCCAATTATCTGGGGTGTTATCTACGTATCCATCCAGGTTTCTGTGTGATTTGGCAATATTTCTAGATGTTTGCTGCCGCTCACTCCAATACAATGAACCTCAATGGGGTGATTGTTTGTGGCGCTCAAAGCACAAAAAAACAAAAACACATTCGAAAAACTCGACTGCAACGACTGCAAACATCATTTGTGGGATGAGTGCACAGTTCTGTGGATGAGTGTGCTCCTGAAACATAAGGGTTTCATCCTGGGATTTTAAGTGCCCCCATTTGTGAGAAAAAGTCACCCACTTAAAAGCTAAAAGCTTTTTGACGAAGTTGACTCAAATGCACCCTCAAATAGGTGAAGTGATCATATTCGGTGACGGCCATTGTCAGTGCCTGCTAAGTGTACAGACTAAATCTGTCCTGAGGCAGTAAGAACTGGCAGCCTATTTACCAGGAGGAAATAAATGCTGCCAAAACAACCAAATTCTCTTATCTTAAAAAAACATGCACTAAAATTAGGAAAACTCATCTCAGACATCTATTTTGTAATCTGGATCACAGATCAGTAAAGCCACAGCAAAAGCACTTGCAATTCAGTATAATGGGGTAAGCTAAAAGATTACATAACTTAGATAAAAAGCAGGGGAAATGCAATGCTTTGTCTTTACAAAGACCAGAGCTTCCATGCGATTTATTATACCAACATAATGTCATGCTAGGAAACAAAACATAATTGGCCACTGCCAGAGTGCCTGAGCAATTCTATAGAAATATAGGGTGCATTTGGCACACCCACTAGCTGCTCTTGCATGTGGAACATTCAACTGAAAATGCCACGGCTAAGCAATCCTCAAGAAATGAAGACAAAAAAGTGTATTTCTGATGCAACCTTTTCCATTCCTTTCTAGGCATTATATTGCCATTGTAAATTTGCAGACGCATACTGCATTATCAGCATGTGGCATAGGTTTGTATTTTATACTTTTATAGTTCCATACTGTCACTTTAATAATTGATCTGACAGTGTTACAGCCGTCCGCCAGACATGCAGTAGGCACTGAATCAGCATTTGCCAGGTTCTCTGGCCAACAGTGAGCCATTTCTCCTCCAATACGGGACCTTTTGAGATGAATTTCCAAGACAATTACCTCCTCTGCCATATTGAAGTGTTATTGATGTGGTACACCTCATTTGTGAAATGTCTGAGGAGGACATTTCCTGCACCTGTATTGCATTTCAAAAGAGACGATGCTTAGGGGACTGTGAAATAGGATGTTGGGTAACACTTTCTTTCAATACTCCTTTATAAGAACTACATAACTCCTTCATAACCATTACATAGCACCTTCATGAATACTGCACAGACATCCATAGATGCCCTTTTCAATAACTGCAAGAAGGCATATGGTGTGTGTAACTTGGTATGTCATGATAATGTTATGTTGCATCAGTGGTTAAATGGTGCAGTTAAATATGTATTTATAAATGCTTATGTAGTGCTTATGAAGGTGCTATATACTCCTTATGAAAGCATTATCAAAAGAGACCACTCATAGAAAGTATTACCCAATTAATTTGAATGTTTGTATGAATATGAATATGGCTTTGAGAAAACTAGGGCAGAGGGGGCAATTGTGGTAGTATACCAGAAGCAAATGAAATTAACTCGAAATGTAATTTATATAGTGCCTTTCGTTATTCTCATTGTTATTTTACAACTGTTGCACATTGAACGTATTGGATGAAATGCACAGTAAAAATGTTGGTGCGAATATAACACTGCTGGTGTACATTTAACACCCTAGGGAGTTTATGAGAGTCCACAGACTTATATAAAGACCCTAGGGCAGGGGTGTCACGATCCGGTCCTGGAGGGCCGCAGTGTCTGCTGGTTTTTGGTGCGTTTAAGCACAAGTGATTAATTTAAGTCACTAATTGGCTAAGAAGTCCACACACCTTGTTCTCAATGCTTTAACTGGGTGCTGATTGAAAGGAAACCACAAATACCTGTAGACCTGCGGCCCTCCAGGACTGGAGTTTGACACCCCTGCCCTATGGTGTTAAATCTACACCATCATGTTTGCTGTGAGGGATGTCCAATCTTATCAGCAAAGGGCTGGTGTGGGTGCAGGTTTTGGTTTTAGACCAGCACTAAAACTAATCCCATTCCCGCTCACATATTCACGCACACACAGTCTAATATACAACAGGGAGGAAGTTTCTAAGACTAAAGGGGTGTGTTTTAAGCATGTGGTTAAAAGCTTCAGCTGAAATGGCTGCCCTCAGATCCATCAGAAGGCTGCTCCAAAGCCTGGATCCATATGAGCTGCAAGCAGCAGCAAACTGGACCCGCTATTTTCTACAAACCCCAATTCCCAAAACGTTGGGACAGTATGTAAAATGCACGTAAAAGCAAAATGCAGCGATTTGTAAATTATCTTTTACATATGTTTAAATGAAAACAGTACAAAGAAAAGATATTTAATGTTTTATCTTATCAATTTTATAGATTTTTGTAAATATACGCTAATTACTCATTTGCCAACCATGGGTTCCATACTATTCCCATGTAATTTACAGCTAAATCTAGTCCCACCCCCCAATTCCCATAGAGATCCATTCAAATGCAGAGAGGTTATAGAATCGCTTATAAGGGTACCTGAAAATAAGATATAGGATATTTATACCCAGTCATGATAGCATCACCTGTTTACCTGTGGAATGTTCCAAACAGGTGTTTTTTTTATTTTTATTTTTTTAAACTTTCCCAGTCTTTTTTTTTTTTTTTTTTTTTTTTGGAACGTGTTGCAGGCATCAAGGGATCCAGTGAGAATCGTTGCGCACAGCATGGCCCTCGTCAGGAGCATGAGGAGTCGCGCCCTGAAGAGGAATTGGCGCCCTTCTTCCTACCACTGGCTGACAGGGTGCGTAGCAGCGATTCAGCGAGGTTGCTCCAAGGGAGTAATTGAATAGCATAGGATTCAATTGGCTACAAAATTAGGAGAAATGGGGGAAAAAAAACAAAAAAATAAAAATAAAAAAAAACCTTTTGCTGGATCTTCTTTTTCTTTATCGTTTATAATAAAACGTTGGAAATACATTAAATATCAAAACAAACATGTACCTTGTAACCCTAGTGCTCTCTTTTATCCATGTACTGTCCACCGTAGTTAGTTTGTGCTTTAAACTTATTAATTTTGGTGAGGTCCCGAAAATGAATGGGAGTGAATTGGGAGCTTGACAACCGGGGGGTAACGGCGATGGTAGCCTACAGCTGATGTTGTTAGTATTAACCCTATACAAATACAGTGGGGTAGGTTCCACAAAATTACTTATGTCACACAAAAGTGAAATATCCCTTTAAGGTTATAGAGTAATTAGGCACCATTGCTAGATTAATGTTTTTAGATAAATAGAATTGTGACATACAGGCACACTTAAACAGATATACAGTAACAACCATTAATCATTTCAGTCAGCTTTCTAAGACAGAAGTTCTCAAACTTTGTCCTGGGTGACCCCTACGTACGCTGGTTTTAATTACAGTGAATCCAATGATGAGTTGATTTTGTTTGAGAACAGGTGTTTATGTTCTTTAAGAGCACAAAAGTCTGGTTGGGCTCCTTGATTTTTTCCAGTTTCAGCAATCAGGACTCCACTGTTTTCATCTGTCAGTTATAACTTGATTTAATCTCTTTCTAGAGCAATCATTTTATGAGATGCAAGCAGAACATACATTATTTACATACTGTATATTATATTATTTTTCATTGACTTTAACTGCATAAAAGCCAAATAAATGTAGTAAATAGTTTACAATTAATCCAAGAAACCAGCTCCAGTACACAAATGTTGTGTATGGGTGTGACTGTTTTGAATTAAATTAATCATTTTCAATACAGAAAACATTAAGAAAATTTACATATCAGAAATACAGAAAATGGAAGCATTAGTTCATCTAACTGATGAAAAGTCCTTGAATATAAATATGGGTCATTACTTTTTTGAGTCTTGCTCTGAAATGTGGCCTTAAGAGTGTAATTCATCCCCCAACAGACCTTAAAAGTTTCTTATTTTGGCCAATTAGCAGCTTGTTACAATTCTGGGGTTCCAACTTTTGTTGAAACAAAAACCAGCAAATATAAAAAGTTTTAAAACTCCTATTCTAAGGTACACTGAATAAGCCACCCCATTGGAACATGCTTTTCAAAATGTAGAATCATAAAGTTGTGCCCATACGCATTTATAAACACAGAAAGGTACAGAGTGCGAGCATGGAATGCCAAAAGAGGTTGAGTCAAGAGGGCCTTCAACTACTTCACATTTATAAGCCTCGCATTCCGGTGTAACACTTCCAATTATCACAGTTAAAATGAAAGATTCCACTGTTCGCTTTTTCTGTTACTACATTTTAAACATTTATGCTGGACTGGTTAAATTCATGTCAAACACTTAACTTGAGAAACCTCATGAACACATACTGTATGCAAATCTGAGTGGCGCATAACAAATCATATCAATATTTAAAAAAAATGTTTTTTAAGGTAAATCGTTTTGGGTTCCAAGCACAGAGCTTGGTGCTGAGGGTAAGGTACCTGGAGGTGAAGCTGCAGCCTGGAGGTACACCGGAGCAGCTTAAGAGCTGGGGCTGCCAAGGCTAGACCTCTGAAAATAATGGTGGGATTTCCTAATGAAAGATAGCGTTTATATTATATATTTCTGTTTTTATTTTTCTGTCTTATTCTTTCTTTTCAGGGGAAAGTATGTACGTTTTAGAAAATAGTTCATGACAACGTAGTATTTCTACCAGTATTTTTTTATGGTGATGAATTAAATGTGTGAAATTGTTTATTTGTATGGCTTGACATGAAAACCAATGAAATTTACCAATGAACATAATAAATGTGTACTAAGTATCTCGAATAATATCAATGTAATGGTCAGAACAGTGGAGCCACGGTCCATTTTTCACCACGTTCTAAAAAGTCATCTGCTCAAAATGTATCTTTTCCAAACAAATTGACTCTTCCACATCTTAAATACTGAGCATTTTGCCTGGATAACCCCATCATAGTATAATGTAACACTAATATACTATGATGGAATACTCAAATACCTTGTGCCCTCAAACTCCTTCTGGCATGTTCTATGGCTCCTCATGTCATGTTGTAGGTTTGCATAATGACACTTACTATTAATGTGACATTGTCTCTGCTCTTGGCCTAACCTTTCGGTATGAAATGCCACTGTGGATAAAAGCATCTGCGAAATGACTAAATGCAAATGCAAATGCAAACTTAGTGCCTCTCTGCATAAGCATGACTCTCTGCATAAGCACCTTCCTCTGTATTCTAACTCCACGGGTGGCACATGGGTGACATTTTTTTACCAGTAGCATGAGGTTTTTTTTCCCCATTGTGTGAGAAAGCTAATCAAATTTACACATCATGGAGTGTATGCAGGCACGTGACCATGCACAACCCATGGCAATTCACATTAGACCATGCCACGACTTCAATTACAGTAGCTTCTAAGCAGATCAGTTATATTGGCTTGTGCAAATTAACAACCAGCGATTCACAGCCCGAGAGCACATATACACCTACAGCAACATCAGCACTTTTAATGGGTACTGCTTGCAAAAGGTGGCAACTTGCACACTCAAAAATTAATACAAGGGCCCAATTTAGACTTTCGTCAACATACCAACAGAAAGGTATTGCCAACATGACACAAATAAACTTCATGAGCCACAAACCATAACAGTAATTTCAATAAATCTCTCATGGCAGGGCAATATCCATTGTGAGGTTGATGGCAAAAGTATATATTGCCTTGCTCTTCTGGGGTTGATATCCAACATAGCCATGCTGCTGATTCCAATGTCCCCACTTAGCTACTCACATAGTTTTTTCACATGACAACAAGAAAGCTGCATTCACAGTTGCCTGGACCAGATATGCACACAATTCTCTACAAATCAACAAATGGCCCTGTGCATGGCTGGAGAAAGGAAACAAAGTCTTTCTTTGAATTTTTAGGATTATCCGAGATTTCACCTGCAGGTTTTGTCAAACCTGGCTATTACATGTAAAAATTGAAGAAAGTTGCCTCTGTTGGCTGACTGCTCATCTTCCATGTGCCCTTGCTGCGCAACAGTTTTACATGCTGTGTAACACAATGACTCAACAACTGCCTGTATATATTCCTTATTTTCTCAGTTTTAGAATGCCCCTCGCTTTTTCCCCATTTTTGACCGACTTCTTTCTTTTTTTGGATACATAAATTTGGCACCCAATGTAGGGCTGAACATGTCCAATTTCCTCAAAAAAGGTTGCTGTGGTCCTTCTTATGAAAACTGGCTTAAAACAACAGGGCCACTATGGCTGCAGGTGGTGCTACAGCTAAGAGTAGCGGCTAACTGCTGGTCCGGGTGGAGTGGCTCTTACATTGCCTCCTCACCATCATGCTGGCAGTCCTCCCTATCTGCTTCACGGACAGGGTTTCAATTTTGCTTGAGACTGGGCCTGGTGTTTCCGAACATTTGTTGGGGATGAGAAAATGGCCAAAGTTTAGCATTTAGCCATTTCATGTTCCAATTTAACAAATGGCCTTCAGACCCAAATATAAAGCAGGAATCTTGTTTAGTTTGTAATCTGACTTGCAAATCAGAAGAGCATTCCAATTTTATCTTATGACTAGTGATTGACCCACAATTGGTATTATTTTATGCTTCAGCATTGTATAGATTCCGATTTGGTGCTAGAGAGCAGATTTTAATCCAGTCAAGGGCAGAAAATGACACTCATATTTTTCCCATATCACAGATACACTGGTGCAGTTTGTTTGCTGTGAAGCAACTTGATTTGAGAAAAACTTGTTTTGATTAAATTATGAAAATAGAAAAGCAATGACATTCATAAGGGTATTATGTGGTATTATTATTATGCCTAGACCTCAAAAGACAACCATCTTGTCAAAACTATATGGGCTATTTTTGTAGTCAATA
This sequence comes from Synaphobranchus kaupii, assembly GCA_029718625.1. Taxonomy (NCBI): domain Eukaryota; kingdom Metazoa; phylum Chordata; class Actinopteri; order Anguilliformes; family Synaphobranchidae; genus Synaphobranchus; species Synaphobranchus kaupii. The sequence goes on along the minus strand of CM056389.1, from coordinate 26,833,639 downwards.
TCTCAGCCGTTTTAACACCAATTACCAAGCCACTTGGCAGATCAACTAATGGGAAAATTTGTTCAGCCATTTTCAGTTAAGTATGTAAAAAAATGCCCATTAAGATTAAGACCCCCCCCCCCCAAATACATAGTACAAATTCTACAACTCTAATCGCTCTAATTGCCCATTGACTTAACATTATTTTGAAAAATGCATAAAATTAAATTAAAATTAAATTACAATATACCTGTTGTTTGTCATGATTCAATCTGTTTTATTTCCAATGTGTTATGACATATGTAATGTTATTTGGTCTTATTCTGGTCTCTTAGGGTGCTCTCATGGCATATTGATTGAACTTCCTAGTGGTGTGTAGCTGTACATTTCGTAGTAGAGGAAGTGTTTATTGGCAGTAATCTTCAGTTATGATTATTCAACGTTCAAGTGGATGTGTAACAATAGTTGGAATATTGGAATTCCTGATAGTGTAGAGAGCTAAAGTTTGGCTTGGTGGTGCTCAATTCCTGCCTTTTGCGGCTTTTGACCAAGCCAAAGTTCCCACTTAAAACATAGTTTTTTGTTATTAATTTGTCATAACTTTGAGGTTGAACTCTAAAAAAAAAAAAGTGACTATCCTTTCTCAGAGCAAGTTTTCTGCAAAGTTATGAATGAATGGTAGATGCTTGGACCTTGGCAGCTTCTTAACCTGAATTATTATTTTTGTTCACGGTACTGATGGTAAGACAGAGGGTACGAAGCACAATCCGCAAAGTTCCAAAGTTCACCAATGCATGCATAGAGAATATCAAAAAATAAAATGCACTTCCTTCATGACTTTGGGGGAAAAAAAACAGAACACAACATTCTCCACCCTAATGACCTGCTGTGCTCAAGAACATTATTCAAACAAAGAGTGGGGGGGGGGGGATAAATTTCCCTCATGAATTATGCAGGAAATTCAAATGGTGCGGTATCATCTTTGATTTGTACTTTTGTAGTTTGCAAATGCACACTCAGAAGGTGAAGAAGATAAATATGATCTTTGTAAAAAAATTCTAAATAAATCAATTGTGGAATTTGTACCATGCTTAGTACAAAACAAGCATTTAAAATGATGAATGTGCTTGCTTTTTCAAGGACAATGTATTGCATTGAATATAGGGGAGTCCCCTACACAGGGAATAAATACATATATTATTTATGGGAAGATTCCCCAGAGCTCATTGTCATAGCCTAGGGAGATCTACTGGTACTGTTAAGGTAATATCACAGACCTGTCTGTTTTCACATTAATGGTTTTATTCATGTCATAAAATGCCTTTGTCAGACCACATTTACAGGTCCATTTACTAAGATCCCAAATAAGGGGTGTTATCATTTCACACTTTGCGGGTGATCAACTAAGAGTCATTATGCAAATTACTCCAGCCGCAAACAGCCATATTTAAATGAGATTTTGCGTATTTGTAATGGTTACACTGTAAGAAAACGGTGAAAAGACTGGCAGCAATGTTGCCATTTTTATGGTATTTTTTGTTTACTGTGTAGGGCTTTTGCACTGAACAAGCTGGCGAACTGTTTCACTGGATGTCTCTTAGTTTCTGCCGGGAGTTACAGATTTTTAGGACTGAAATGACTAACTATGCTTACTAGCACTAAGCCTACTCACTACATAAGTATCACATAAAATCACATTTCCATCTGATGATGGGTTTTATTTTGATAGTTTATTTGCTTTGTTATTCAATGTTTGTTGTAATATATGTTGTATTGCTTGTTTGATTCAAATACTAGTTACTCTTGTATTATGTAACATGATTTGCTTCATGATTACAAAATTTACTCTTACTGTTCGTGATGTATGTATCCACGAATTCACTTCTTGTGTATTTTGAGTGTTAGCTAGAATGGGTCAGTTAATTAGCCCCCATTGCTACTCAATTATTCAGAAGTTCACTTCTGGATATTTCAAACATGCCTGTAAGTGTCTTGCTACGATAACTGCTGTCATCTTATAGATTCCGTGTCTTTTAATACCTGTTTTCCATTTGTACTAAAATGCACCCGCAAATACCTTTCCCAAACTTCCTTTCAGGCTTAGTAAATCACTTTACACATTCTAAAGTAATCTATTTGCATGACCTCCTTCCACTATTTCGCAAAATAACGTAGGGATGTCCAACTTTGCATATTCATTCAGGCTAACCCGCAAAAATGAGAAATGAACATATCTTTTAATTTTAGCACAGGCAATTCTCTTTACACCTCGTTAGATGATCACCTTGGACGATTTCTTTCGGGTGGTAACAGTTTAACACCTGCTTTTGTGCACGCAAATCTTCAGTAAATATTGTGTACAGTTCTGGGCACAAACATAGAAGCTCTTGAATAAGTACAAAGGCTAAAAGTATGCTGGGATATATTGCATAAGTTCATAGTTTGTCTTTGTCAGATCACATTTACAGTATTATGTACAGTACTAGGCATGTTGTATTGAAGCTTTTGAAAAAGTAAAAACTAGTTATTGCCTGGTATGAAATGTGAAAATATAAGGAAAGACTTACGAAACAATATTTTCAGGCTTAGAAAAAGCGGATGGGGGACAGACTGATCTAAATTAATAAAAGGGATTAATAAAGTGAATCACAAACACTTTTCAGGGAGAGTTCTGTCTGCAGAAAAAGGGGGAGGAAGTAGGTGAACACAGACATTGGGGTTTTCAAGTCCAGAAATGACACAATGCTGGATACTCTCTAGACATTAGGTAACTGAAACTGACAGGCCTAGATGTGTTGAATGGCCCGTTATTTTCATTATGTATTATAACATTCTTATATTCGTAATATCACAGTGTAAAGCCTGTAAAAGCCCATTTCTCCTTCAAGAGATGGCAATAAAGATGGCAGTGGGTTGGTGCTGATAATCTCTGACCATTCCCCTGTTCTGGTTTATGTATAGCCCGCTGTGGTTGTGTCACATCCTCTTGCTGGGTTGCGGAAATTAATTAACTGTTTATTTTATTACAAATATGTCTATCAACACTCTCACTCTCGTAATTTAATACATGTAAACGATGTGTTTTCGTTTTTGTGCTCAGTCAACCTGCTCTGTATAAATAAAGCTTAAATTTAAAAATAAATAAATAAATGTTCTTACGTCTATCTGTCAGCGTTGGGTTCAATTCACTCAATCAGTTCAAGACGTGAAATTTAATTATTAAATAGAAAATTGGCCATAATGCTGTTGGGTATTTTTAATTGATTATCTGAATTTAATTTAATTTCCTGAATAGACTAACCACCCGACGACCTTTCATGGTAACGTCTGTATTTTTTCTACTTGTGCAATAAAAAGAAAATACAACTGAAGAAACTTCCCCCCAACACTTCCGAAATAGATAGGGTTTTGTTTTTCCCCATTGACACCACTCATGTATATTAAACAGGTATCACAGCAGCATTTTCATAAGCCCTCGTAATGTCATACATGAATTGAAAACAGTCCCTTCTCCCTCAACTCTGCTGCACTGGGGCACTTTTCCTACCCAGGAGAATCTGACTGCAACGCTGTCTCACCTCTGAGACAAACACGCACACAGCCAAATGTCAGCACACCATGTAGAACACACTAGAGCCTGACATTCTCAGGAGGGGAAGGTTTTTCCCTCAAAATACCTTTTTACTCTCTCTCTCTCTCTCTAGCTCTCCCTCTTTATCTCACATTCTCCCATTTCTTCTCTCCATCTGCTTCCCTCACTCTCTTTCCCTCCCCCTCTCGCTCTCACCCTCGCTCCTGTATTCCCCCAGGGAGCTGTGCACGCTGCGGGCTGACAGGTGCGGCCCGGATAAGGCTGGCCAGTCGAGAGCGGTGGAGGATCCCACGCCGCGGTCGTGCCGGGCCCTTCCCCGAGAGGCCGACTGTGACGAGGAGCTGTCCTGTTTCAGCCTCAGAACCGCAGCAAAGGATGCAGACCGCCCGCCCACCGCCGTACAAAACCCTGCCAGGAGAAGAACAGGAGAGAACCCGTCACACGTCTCACAGCAGCTACGCGCAAGAAATGCAATCTGTTCCACAAGTCTAGAAATTGGTGGTTCCTTCATAAGCAGTACATGACACCTTCAAAAATAGTATATAAACATCCATAATACTTAAGTCAATAACCACAAATAGGCATATGGGGTATGTCGCTTGGTATGTCATGTGAATGTCATATTCAGGCTGCATCAGTGGTGACACCACAACACTTCATATGCCTATACTGTACGTGTTTACTGACACTTACTGTACGTAGGTTTTATGTACTGCTTAGGGAGGAGTTGAATAGCTCATATAAAGGACCATTTATAAAAAGTAGTACTGCAGTACCTTTGAAGAAAAAAACAGGTTTTAGGTTATTTTCAAAGGAAAGTCCAAAGATGCAACAATTCATGTAAATATGTGGTGGAGTGATGACGTATCCCTGATAACGTCCACACTTTGAGGATTACAGAAGCAAAGAGACAGCAGTGCTCACTTTGCCAATTATAATTGAACATCTCCAGACTCAGCAACAATAAAGTCCATCAAACTGCCAAACAAATACGCAGAAGCCTTGGGAATCTAATGAGAAAAGCTGGTTAATATCATCCTCCCTTTCACCACACAACAGTGCTGCCATTTTGTCTTCAATGCAGTGAGAATCCTGACCTTCACTAAAATAGAGATCAATTTTGGGATGTATTGACTTTTCTTTTTTTTGCTCTTTTCATTTCCCTGGGGCTGGCAATCAGGTGAAATGAAGAGGTTCATTGGCATTTATCAGATACTAATTAAAAGCTCTCTTATGAAACTTGCTAATGTGACCTTTTGCATGTCTATATTCTCTCCTCATACAGTCAAGCCGGAAAGTCTGCACACCCCTTTCACCTTCTCCACATTCTATTACGTTACAGACTTATACTACAATAGACTGAGTTCATTTTTTGCCTCAAACATCTACACACAATAGCCAATAATGACAAAGTGAAAACAGGTTTTTAGAAAATATGCAATTTTATTTTACTGACAAAAATAGGTTATTTAGGGGTTACATATCTGTACACACCCTTAGCCTAATACTTGGTTGCTGCACCTTTGGCAGCAATTACAGCTTCAAGGCGTCTTGGGAAAGAAGCTACGAGCTTGGCACACTTGTTTCTGGACATTTTTGCCTATTCCTCTTGGCATATCCTTGCAAGCTCCGTCAGGTTGGATGGGGAGCGTCGGTAAACAGCCATTTTCAGCTCTTTCCACAGATATTCCATTGGATTCAGGTCTGGGCTCTGGCTGGGCCACTCAAGGACATGCACAGACTTTCTCCAAAGCCACTCCTTTGTTCTCTTGGCTGTGTGCTTCGGGTCGTTGTCATGTTGGAAGGTAAACCTTCGCCCCAGTCTGAGGTCCAGAGCGCTCTGGAGCAGGTTTTCTTCAAGGATCTTGGTGTACTTAGCTGCATTCTTCTTTCCCTCTATCAGGACTAGTCGCCCTGTTCCCGCTGCAGAAAAACATCCCCACATCATGATGCTGCCACCGCCATGCTTCACTGTAGGGATGGTATTAGCCAGGTGATGAACGGTGCCTGGTATCCTCCAGACGTGACGCTTGGTATTCAGGCCAAAAAGTTCAATTTTGCTTTCATCAGACCAGAGAATCTTGATTCTCATGGTTTGAGAGTCCTCTAGGTGCCTTTTGGCAAACTCCAAGCGGGCTGTGATGCCTTTTACTAAGGAGGGGCTTCCGTCTGGTCACTCTACCATAAAGGCCTGATTGGTGGAGTGCTGCCTGGATGGTTGATCTTTTGAAAGGTTCTCCCATCTCCACAAGGATACGCTGGAGCTCTGTCAGAGTGACCATCGGGTTCCTGCTCACCTCCCTGGCCAAGGCCCGTCTTCCCCGATTGCTCAGTTTGGCCGGGCGGCCAGGTCTAGGAAGATTCTTGGTGGTTCCAAACTTCTTCCATTTACGATTGATGGTGGCCACTGTGCTCTTTGGGACCTGCAAAGCTGCAGAGATTAGCATAGGCTAATAGCATAATTAAATAGCATAGCAACAGGCGAGTAGCATAATGGCACAGAAACACACACCCAAGAGTGCGAAATAAAGCAAAATAATATCGAAGCCCAGAACGACGGAAACGTGGGCTTAAATAGCTCGAAGGTAACCATGCCCAGGTGCGATGCTGAGAGAAGCTCCGCAATAAAGACGGGGCGGAGCAAACATCCACTAAAAGGGCAGTGCCCTCGAAAACAACCGCAAGGGAAGGACGAGTCAAAAACCATGACAAAAAACACTATATATTAATCTTTAATTAACAATAAGTTAATTTTTTATTGTAAAAACACAGTTAATACATTCAGGGGTTGATTTAATAAAGGTTTGCTTGTACAAAATCACGTCACTCTAAAGTAATCTATTTGCATGACCTCCTTCCACTATTTCGCAAAATAACGTAGAGATGCCCAATTTTGCATATTCATTCAAGATAACCCCCCAAAATAAAAAATAAAAACATGCATCTTTCCATTTTAACATACGCAATCCTCTTTGCGCCTCGTTAGATGATCACCTCTGAGATTACTTTAGCATGTGTAATGTGATTTACTAAACCCAAAAGCAATTTTGGGAAAGGTAATTGCATGTGCATTTGGGAATGCAATGGGAAGTAGGTATTAAAAGACACACAATTAATAAGATGACGGCTGCCATTGTAGCAAGACGGATACGTCATAATCAACCCACAGAGCAAGTATTTATTTAAGTGAGAATAAATACATTTTTAATCATGGAGCAAATTGTGTTACAGAATACAAGAGTAACTATTATTTGAATCAAACAAGCAATACATCTATTACAAAACATCTATTATAACAAACAATGAATAACAAAGCAAATAAAAACTTAATCAAAATAAAACCCATCATCAGATGGAAATTTTATGTGACACTAATGACACTAAGTATAGTTACAATCATTTCAGTCCTGACAAACATCTGTAACTGCTAGCAGAAACTAAGAGACATGAAGTGAAACCGCCAGCTTGTTCAGTTTAACAGTAGCCTATACCTACACTGTAAAAAATACCATAAAAAAACATCAGAAATGTTGCCAGTGAAAAACCACTGACTTTCAGTGAGCTCAATGATGTATCGTGAGGAAAACATAAAACAAAAAACGTACAGACGGTCTTTTTGTATTGCCCCGAGATGCTCAAACGAGTATTACCGAACAAAACTTAATTTAAAACTTAATTTCCACAAACTGCTTCAGACCATACCTGACGAGCCGGCAACTGCAGCGCCGCTGCACGTTCGACCAATAGCATAGCTAATGCTTAGCTAATGACACTGGGGAATTTTTAATCATGACGTTTGGCTGTAGGCTATTACACTTTTAATTCACTTAATTAATTTGATTAATACAATGATTATATTGAATGTCTTTGTTTGATATCTTTGTGTGGTGTGGGTCTGCCCCACTGTCTATCTTTTTTGTTGTTGCTGGGGCTACAACTGAAGTTCCCTAGCGGGAAAATAAAAGTTATTCTATTCCATTCAATTCTATTCTATACACAGGGGTACTCCAGGACCGAGGTTGAGAACCACTGGCCTACACCACTGTTGTGATCCATGACCATGAAAAGTAGGCTAATATTAGCTAGCTGATAATAGTGATAATCGAACTGTTTCACTTTGAACATTTGTTTGTAAAAGCAATGTTAATTGTGTCATTTTCTGGGCTCGTGCCCTTAGCTGTTGTTAGCCACGAGTTTCTTGGCATTAAAGAATGGTGCAAATCCGGGTTTTTAAATTTGTTTGCCATGCAGTAAGCCACACATCAGCTTTTTGGCATTTCAAAAATTGCAGCAGCGCTGCAGCTATCAATACATATATAATAAGTCAGTGCTACACATTTTATGACACAAAGAAAAATACTAGCACAGAAAAACTTGCTCTATTCATTGATATTTGTTAATCAGTTAATTGCTTGATTGATAATTAAAAACTATAAATGGAAACAGGTTGAGATTAATATCCGTATAAAGGTATAGGTTACAGAAGGCCTATTTAACAGCTGACTACGCCACTGGATCATAATGTAGTTGACATGGTTCCTTACCGGGGGATTCAATAAGACAGAAGAGGATGTCAGAGAATGATACCAGAGGCCACTGAGTTGGATCATTTGTCCACTGACTGTAACCGCATAAGGACAGCACCCCTTAGAGTAGCTTATGCTTTGGTTTATTTTGCCAAACTATCTTTAGGAAACAATGTGTCAATGTCATTGTCTGACATTATAATAAAATAACAATGATAGTTAGCTTGATCTACGATGTGTCCCTACTCAGAACAGTGACAGACGCGGCATTGTTTTCCCCATCGCTGGCCCCGCAACTATGACAGAGCACCGACTGAATCTATGGCCCTGCCCACCACTGTCAAAAAGAAAAAAATTGCTGTGCGAGCAGAAAAGATAACCGCGAGCAATAGAGAGAAACGTGAGCGCGAGCAGATAGCTGTGCTCGGATAACAGTTTTGCGCGCTCGTTCAGGTAATGTGCCAGCTCAAAGCCTGGATTTCTCCTCAAAGGCTACAATATTGCACTCAAATATGGACTTTACTCACGTGCAAGTTCTGTAAAAACACACAGCAAAACTATTTGCACGCACGGAGTTTCAGGCTGTGCACACGACTCCTCGATTTCCAAGTGCGTAGATTTTATTTTCTCGCGATTTTTGCCATTGATATGCCGCCATACTAATATGCTTTGGTAATTTATGGCCTCCATCAAATACTGTATAATCTGTATGAAGTTAAAGGGCAATGTGTAATATACAGGCTGTGTATGATTGCCTGAAGAGAACTTGCTGCACCACCATATAATGTATAAATGTAATAACCTACCTAGTTTTTTTTTTACAAAGAAGAAAAAAAAAAAGTGCGCGCATGCTCTCTCTTAAATATTTCCATATTTAAGGAGCAAATCTACAACGATGCAGTGTGCTGCTCTTGTATGCATTCCAGAATTAAGAAAAAGAGAATAGAAAGACATACGGGCAATTCTGCATGCAAACACTGTCAATTAAAAAAAAAATAGAAATGTATTTCCATTTCTGTAATTTCGGACAAAATAGACAGAATGCTTACAGCATTAGTTACGTACTATCAATATTTGACATCATTTTGACTCTGCGACTAATAAAGTTTATTCAAAACACAACATTTATTAAAAATACTAAAAGTTGTATAATGCTATGCAATTTAATCATAAATCTCTTGTTCTAAAAACCTGCAATGTTGTATATTTGATTCCAATGCATTTTTTTGTGTTCTTTACTTATACCCAGTGCCATACTGTCCAGCATCGGCCAATTGTATCTTATAAAATGTCCTTCGGCTGTTGTGTGCACCTTAAAGGGTTAACTGGTGGACTCCTGAGAAAGGGGCAGTTGTTTGAAACTTGGCTGTGAAATTTGCTCAGGACAAAGGCAAATGTTCCAGTGGGCTCTCAGCACACGCACCGGCAAGCCTCTTCATCCCATTCTGTTTGCGCGAGAGGAGCTGAAGTCTGCTTCACATTAATCTTGCGAAAGGTCACTCTGGGGAACGTCCCCAAATACGTGCCATAGTCAGGATTTTTGTTTCTTGGGGACAAAAACCCACCAGATGTTAATCAGCCAAAGCTAGGTTCTGGTTCAACAGGCACATCAATTACCCCCCGCCCCCCACCCAACCCCATATAGCCTGGGCAGAGAACTCAACTGCAGGTTTTTTAATTTCCATGCCTCCCTTTCCTCTGATCTTGACGGCTTTATTTCCCAGTTGACTCCCATAGTCGGCCCTGTGTGCGCCAGTACTATGAGCATGTGGATTACATTCCGAGGTCAGTATTACATATAACTGTGGCGCGAAAACCGCAAAATGGCGTAGAAAAACAAGACAAACCCTGTATTGTATTTCCGTATGAATGTTTTTGCAATGAAATACAATGCAATACGCATTTTGTTCTTAAGTACGGTGCGATAAATGCGCGTAATTGTGTAACAGTGAAATGCAGATATGTATGACATTTCACTATGTGTCACTATAGCAACTGCATTTAATAAAGTCACTGAAAATCTGCCATACAAAAGTGATCATGGAGCCGTTTTTTAAATAGGACGGTTTAGTAAGGATGTCATGATGTCTCCCATCTGCCAACAAATCAATCCTTTAAACCAACCAATCTGCTTGGAATCAATCATCCTGACCACCGAGGAATGTGCACCAAGCCATGTAGAACAAAAAGCAAAGCTACAGAGGGATTAATTTGGCCCTGTTTCACAAGGACAGCTATTCCCTTTCCTGCCCCCTGCCTATTACTCCGGTTAAATTCAACACCGAGAGATGGAGGGATTTAATATTGGGACTGTTTAAAGATGGGTCTGGGGAAAATCTGTCGCCAGCTGTTTTTCTGTCACTCTGAATGCCCATCTTCTTAGTGTCATAGTTACATCTTCTCTTTCAAATTTGTTTGGAAGCATACTAATCTCTCCATATTTACAAGCGATTTGTTTGTGCACCATTTTTACCCACTTTAAAATCATTAAAAATTAATTCAATATGTTATTTTCCTGATAAATATTAGAAAAGTACCCACTTTCATGAATTTGTGAATGTATATTCATGCAAATATATGTATACACTGCATAATTGATTTGTATTCCTTGATAATTAATATTTATACTCCATTTACAACAATACTGAGTTTACTTAAATTAACAAGGCATGGACGAATGCATTTTTATTATGTGGAAAAGTTTAACACGCTTTTTAAATGTCCTATTGTTGCAGGTTTGGAATGAGTTGGCCATTGATTCTAAAGCTAATACCCTGCCCATTCCTGGCTGGAGTTCTGTGACCTGGGGAGGCCCTATCATCTGGCTGATGGCTGACTCGGGAGCACCCAGCTTTAAAAAGAACTGAAGGCTTCATATTTGTATGTCTTTTATGTAGTGTTTGCCTGAATAAATGTGAATCTTTTAATCTATGCCTTCTTCCATATTATTTTTTTGGAGACAGGGGCACATATTCATATACTGTGTGTTCTCTTCAATGTAGTAAGAGTTTCCTCCTCAGGGGAGTACTAGTCACTGGGTCTCTTCAGAACAATGGCAATCTGCATGACATGACCATGCCTTGGTATGTGATATTCAGGAGTTCCTACCAACAACACGGCTTTTACAAACCTCTCTATAATTACATGTTTCACATAATTTCTGTTGTATCAATTGTCGGTATACAAGCGCACCATTCTAGACAATAACCAATTCCGGTAGGGCTGCACAACGTATCGTTTCAGCATCGACATCTTGATGTGCGCATGTGCAATAGTGACATTGTGAAGGATGCGATGTTTTCTGTTTGTGTTAAGCCCTTTGTGCAGTGACTCTAGTGGCACAGACCCTGGCGTCTACATCACAAAAATCCTACTGTACCACGTCAGAAAACAAGGTGCCATGGAAACCTGCATATCGTCTTCATCAGCACGAGTCGGGCTATTATCGGGCAAAATATGAAGTTCCTACATGCCACGTTCTTCTGTATTTCATAAAAGTATTTTGACCACTCTACAGTTGGATCTTCATGAGAGCGAACCGGGTTGAAGATAATGGACATTTAAAGAACTGTTGGTTACAGTTCTTTAACCACCAAACAATTGTATGCTATCATAGCAACAATAGAAAAAACACATAAGGTCCTGGATATAGGTAAATTAAACTTTTATTTTGCCTGCTCACTTATTAGAGTGAATTTCTGTCATCATAACATAATTTCCTTCTGCTATGAAAATCTCTCATATAGTATGGAATAAAGTCATAACCTTACCTGCATTATTAAAGTCAGATACGTCCTTTCTAAGATTATGTAGTTATTGTCTGCCTTTTCTGCCTATATGTGGTGTACAATGTAAGTTTCAACATGGGCGAAATCGCAAAAATCAGTCTACAGAACATTACGCAATTCTTGGATACACAGGCGCTTATGCTACGATCGTGCACGCTCTGCGAGCACAGCGAACCAATCGTTGTTGATCTGTTTATCGAATAACGAAAGTTAAGTGTCACCTCAGTTCAAAGGCAAACTGAGCCTACAATTTTGTAGCCTACAACCTGAAAATGAGTGATGAACAGGACACAAGCACAGTACAAGCATGCGAAAAATGAGACTTGTCCTTTCCAGAATCGCCTTGAAGAATGCGACATGTACATCTCATTTATTCTCTGAAGACTTAGCCATTGGTTTGTGGTCCATATTGTAGCAGGACCCGGGGACAGGCATTGTAGAGGTGATGAGATGATGCTGGTGAACCTTCGTCTATTAGTTCATTTATTGCAGGCTACAATTAATATGTTCAGATGACACAACTGCAATCAATTAACTCATCAATATGCACGTGTCATTTAGAAAAAACAAACACTCCCTGAGTTGATTTGGGACAAAATAACTGGCAGTTACAGAGGGGAAAACTCCAGTATCCTTTTGACTATCCTCAGAGTATTAACCTTAGCTGTGTCCATTCTGGACAGCCTCAAAATATTAACAAACTGTCATTCTCGATAACCTGTTGGATAATCTTAGCTGTGTCATTCTGGACAGCCTCAAAATATTGACATAAACTGAGTCATTCTGGACAGCCTCAATGTATTAACATAAACAGTCATTCTGGATAGCTTCAATGTATTAACATAAACTGAGTCATTCTGGACAGCCGTGATAAATAACCTCAGAAGTGTCATTCTGGATAACCTGATGCATAATCTGAGCTGTGTCATTCTGGGCAGCCTTGGTACATAACCTCAGATATTCCATCCTGGGAGCCTTGATGTATAATCTAATCTGTGTCATTCTGTTCTAAAATGTGGCCCGCTCCCATCTTTCCCAACATCAAATCACAATAGCCACTGACCATATTCCCAAAAGGATCTCTGCCATATATGAGAATCTAGGCTTTCCACTTGAACATTTTCTCAGAACAACTTTGAGGTTTTGAAGGTTGTTATAGAGTTTGCCGCTGTTGTGGTTTGTGAACCTCTGTATACAGTTTACAGACAATTTAAGGTTCTGAGCCTATGGATGTTCAACCTTAACTGTATCTGTCCCATGGTCACTTCCCCCTGCAAACCACTTCTCACTAAATCCTTTTTCCAATCTACTGAGAGGCCAGTGTCACTGCCACCTTGTCGAGGGTGCATACTGAATGAGTAGCTGCACTTGCACTAAGCATATCAGGCTGAAATACGTTTTCCTCTCTCACTCTCTGCAATTGCCTTGTCGCAAAAAGGTTTGTGCCAAACAGTGGGTATGTTCCAGGGGCTGGTTGCATAAAAAACTATGTTGGGAATAAGTGTTAATGTCAGATGTTCAGTTAGTTAGGGCTCACACCCCAATTAGTCCGAACCAAGTTAAAACCATTTAAAAACCTTATTAAAAGGAAATACGAGGCTCTTCTTACATTCTAGCTCTTCTAGCATTATCATTTTTCATAAATCCATAAATAATGATATATTACTTATCAAATGTTATAACTGTGCTATAATGCTTAATTGATTCTCTTCCCCTGTTTATCAGAGTTGGACTGTGCCAAATGGGTGGGGCTAAGAGGGCTATAAAATGGGCATGTTTCTCAAGGGTTATTCTCTCCTGGGGCTACTGAGGAATTGTTCAACCTAAAGTGGTGAAGTTTTTTTTGTGTGTGTTATTTTATTTGATGCCATAGCTTATTGTTTCTTAGGGCCAGATTCAGAGTTGAGATAAGCACGCACAAATGGGACTTACTCTTGAAATTCTGCATAGCTCCAGCTATTTGTGATTCAGGCATTTGACTTATCCGCTGTTTTAAGCGTCTCTCCAGTATATACACGTCATTATGCGCGCAGGGTGGAGATTTGATGAAAATCAGTCGTGTGCAAGATACGCGGATTCAGAGTTTTCACTTAATCATTTTTTTCCACGCAACTTTGTGGTCTATGTCTAGCGCCGCCAATGGATGATTATGAAATATACAGCATCTTTCGCAAAAATGGATATTAGAATGAGTGCATGTTCTTTGAAAAAAATATCGGTTTTATTTTCCTTTGCCTAGCCTACTTACAATTATCAAAGAGCTGTCATAAAAATAAAAATATGTAACAGTAGGCCATGATTGACTGTCTGTTATATAATACCAGACCAATATTAAATGGATTCATTGATAGACGGTTAATTGATGATGGATGATAGTCGCTTTGACATAGAGACAATTTTGTAGCCTACTTGTGTGAGCACAGCTGCTCCAAAATTATTAGGAAAGTAACTCCCCGCAGTGCAGATCTACCAGTGCTCCAGGTTAAAATCTCTCTCCTTCCTGGCCACATCCTTCCAGCACTCAAAAAATAAATCTTTGGACAGTGGTTGCAAGTAATGGGCTATTATTAATATGTGACTTCAACTGGTTAAGTTGAAGACGTTGCATATAGGCTATTATGTTACCGTACATTGCTTTATTAGGTAGCCTAAATCGTAAAAAAATATATTTATACATCTTTTTTTAAGTAAATCCAACAATTTATTTGTTTACTTAGTGATATTGTGTGCAACCACTGTCCAGCGATAATTTCTTTGATTGTGAGATGGGTATATCCCAGTCATCAATAGAAGCTATGATCATTTTATCAATGTAATCTATTAATATGTTCACTGCATGCCTATACCCAGTCACACAAGAGCAACTACAATGCGCAAAGGCAGGATTTTCCAAAAGGCAAAAGCAGTTATTAAAGGCACTGTCACTGACATGTTGAAAACGCATAACCCCACAAACATTTTTTTAGTAGATACCTGGCAACCCAGGGGGCAGGTACAAGAAACAGGTAATTAGAGTATCATGCCCTGTACCACCCACATTTTGAGATAAGCACCTGCGCAACACAAGTTAGAATACGCCGTAAGCGAGCTTTAAATCCACGCACGAGAGGCATTTAAGCGCATGACTTAAGTTGGCCATCTCTGAATCTGGCCCTTAGGGTTTTTTTTCTTGTTTGTTTTCGGATTGATTCTTGTTAATTGACTTTTGATTAATGTTTTAGAAACCGAGTTTAATTGTTTGTTTTTCTTTTTTTTATTTCAATAGAAAGTGTTGATCTTCAAGGCCAAATCTATTTTTGTCATTTTTTCTTTTTCCTTGCACGTGTAAATAAACGCCCTCGCTCCTTGTTTCTGTGTGCCATCTATTGCCCACTGAGTTTGCTTTTGGGGCATTTATAATAGACAACAATTGTCTACGGATCTTTGACGTCATAGGAGTGACAGTATCATTGAATGTATTGTAGACCTGTATAAATGAATGAAAACCTACATTAAGGATTTGTGAGATGTAATTTGGATAAGAACATCTGAAAAACTAATAATAAATGGTTCATACAAAATAAAGCCTATTGAACGAATGGCTATTCAGTGCCCATTTTCATAAAGTGCATTTCCCATAAAATGTAAAAATCACATGTACAATCTGTTCTTCAGAATCATCTTTAATCAGTGAACTGTGTGTATTCCATAACAGCAAATTTATCTGGACTTTTGTAATACCAGAGATGCCATGATGAAATGTGTGGGATGATCGAGTGACATGGAAATTACCTGGAAAAGAAATCACCGCCATTAGGGACAGGGAAAGGCTCAGAGCTTTTTATGAAAATTTTGAATAAAAAAAACAGGGTATTTGACTGATGCCTTTGTTTCAAAGCCGCATGATAAAGCACACAAAATAAAGCTGAACAAGGCTGAGAGCTATTGCAGTCCTGAGGGGGACCCTGTTCAAAATTACCAGGAAGATGCTAGTCTATCATTGCAAAGTAGGCAATTAATTTACCTCTTCTTAATTGCAGGAAGCATTAATCAAATAAACTGGGGATTACTTAAAATTCAAGAAAAACCCATATGAAATAATTAGAAATTAACTACAAGACTGGCGATCTCACTTCAGACTTCCAGGGCTTAACATTCAGTTAAGACAGTGTCTTATTTCAGGTCTGGTCACCTGCCTGCCGTTACTTGCCACCTGCACCCACCAAACTCTGAATGTGCCCTGTGTTTTGCATCGTCAAGAGGACAGAATGGAATGGGGTTGAATGGAAATACGACAGTTAATATTCGGCCTGCACCCCATGGCCAAATCGGTAACACTGAAACATGCATCCCTGATTATGGTCGTTTGAATCCAAGGCCATGTATCACATCTTTAATTTAGCTTAGTTCAGTTCGGTTTCAAAGTCCAAATGACAATGGATGTACTTAGTGTGTTTTATAGTAAGCTTGGATGCTGACATGGAGGGTAGCTTCAGGCTACAGAAACACTGTCCCTGTAGTGATCTCATCTTTGGAGGACCTGTCTCTTGATTTGGTTAGGTCATGCTCTCAGAAGCCAGGCACTGTCATGTGTCTTGTCCTTAGTTCTCAATTTTTTGTATGATGCCATAGTCTGTCCCAGAGGTAACTAAGAATCAAACTGTTCATTTTACACTGTGCTCAACTGTCTTCTCACTCACTCTCACTCTCACTCTCACTCTCACTCTCACTCTCACTCTCACTCTCACTCTCACTCTCACTCTCACTCTCACTCTCTCTTTCTTTCTTTCTTTCACACATGCATCTTAAGCCATAAATGATGTGCTGGAAATCTTTTGGCCTCATGTGTGAACAAAGCCGGAATTCATTTTCTGTGTAAGACAATCCAGTAAGATTTCTGGAAATCTTCCGGAATGGTTCTAGTGTGAATAAAAGCATAAACATTCCTGGATAATTCCATGCAAAAGGCTACAACGTTCTTAAATAAGACCTTTTTTTTCTGCCATAATTTCTTTAATAAATACTTTACTGAATTGGCCCTCTCAACAATTCTTGCACACATATAAGTCTTTGCACATAGAAGACATTGGAGCTTCATTGTGGGATTTTATGAGGGAAATTTAAACATTTATTTTAGGAATGAAAACAGTCCTTGCTTGTAAGAACAAGTTTTTCGTACTCGATATGAAAAAAGCACTGCTTGTAATATGCAGTTCTTCTCGCTGGCTACATATGCACATTAGTTTTTCCACTCGATCACTGTCTCGTCCAGTAGGCTATGTTAGATATGGTTATGTATTGGATAGCGTTTTGGACCCATAAATATCTACTAATATACCCCCTATACTGATGAAAAGATAGTAATTCCCACTTGACAATGATGCAAAAGTGAGTCTTATGATCCAAAACAGTTGATTTGTAGTTAAATATATCATTATTTTATGATTTAGAGCATTGCACAATTTAGCCATTTGGATAGATTTGGAGACACTAATGAATAACAGGGTACACTGTGTATATTTTGCAGCATAGATCTTTAGTAGTTCTGCATATCATCCTCAGATTTTGCACACTTGTGGACACGGAGTTTATGATCGAGGAAATGTATAGATTTACCCGTTTCACATACAGTATGAGGTCTCAGTATTTCATTGCAAACTAAAGAAAAACTTTTTTATTTTTTTGCATTTTTCCTTTCCTAAGTTTATTTGCATTTGTGGCACTTTGTTGACTTTATGAAAATAAAATAAATTATGAAAGTAAATAAATCTAAGTTCGTACTGTAAATGGTACAACTGTATTTCTTCATTTAAGCCATTTACCAAGTTTCTGTGATGATCACATCTGGAGTTATAAAACAGAGCACCCCCTAAATAGGCGAGAATTGTTATCAGGTACAAGTGTCATGCCTAATCTCTCTGGAATGGTCATGCCATGTGTGAACAGACTAGACACAGAGATTTTCTGTATAGGAGACCTGTGTGTGAACAGGGAAAACCACTACCTAATCCAGATAATTGATTTTGGAATAATAGTTGCAATTTCTTAGGTTTTCCTTCACTGGACTGAATGTTACTGACTGTACAGCCTGAACTGAGACCACTCAACTAAGACCAGAGCATTTAATTTACATGTGGCCTAGGGAGACTGAGCATGCATCGACAAGATGTGATTCAGCCCTCTGGTGTGATTCAGCCCTCTGGTGTGATTCAGCCTGTCCCTTTTTAAATATTTATTAATCGTCAAAGCAAGATCCCCTAGTGGACCTGGTCCTCCATTTAACCTGACAGTCATGAGCATTGTTCTTAACTTGAGCACTCATTTTTTCTCGCTTTTAAAGTCGCGTAAGCAAAGCAAAAGACAAATCAAAATTGCACATAAAAGTCAGTCACATTTTAGAAATAAAATTTAAACTTGGTTGGGTTGCTTGGGATGGTGTTGAGATTTCACAGATGTCCTTACAGCTCCCCAATAACTTAATCAATAAATTATGTAAATGACAAAAGAGGTGAGCTATATGTAAAACAAAATGCCACAAAGAAAAGCTTCTGAAGGCACGTCCAGCTCCTGGATTTTGCATCTAATGAGGGCACTTTGTAGAGATCTCTCCTTTGTCTGTGACCCGTGCAGATCCCAAAGGAATTAATCCCTATCTTTCCTCCCTCCATTTCTATTGTTGGGTAATCAAACCCCGGCTGTTCCAGAGATACGACTCCTCCCTCCTCCCAGAGGAGCAGAGCGATGCCCTGGTTATTCAGGTCCATGTAGCCCCTCCCCCTACTCTTACCTGTTCTAATTTTACCTGTCTATGTCCACATTTACCTCTCTGTGAAGTACTGTTCACAAATGCATTTAAATGATTGGGACTTAAGAGGTAACATATTTGATGCCTTCATTTTTGGTTAACCAACTGAATTTAAAGTCATTTATATTTATTTGTTTGTTTGTTGATTCATTTGAGAGGGACAATGCACAGAATAAGGCTGCTACAGAATAAGCTTTGCAGCTAAATTCAATCTGCAGTCCCTGGGCATGTAACAATTAAAACAGACTACATGTTGTTTTGCAACCACCTTTATGCACCCTTGGATGTTATGGGCAAAATACTGATGGGCCTAGAGTTATAGTTAATCTGTTGGTTCCCCAGATATAAATATAGGCATAGAAAAAAAATTGAGAGAAAATCTGCTTTATAGAGAGAAAGTTTTTGACTTTCGGTCTTGAAGTTATCTTATTTATAGCTGTTATTTATAAGGTTTCACATGATGGGTAGATTTTTGTTAAGAACAGTGTATAAATTGAATAATCTGAATAATAATCTTGTCCCTCGAAATCTCTCCAGTATTGAAAAAATACACATATACAGTATATACATTTCCTGGATCATAAACTCCATGTCCACAAGTTTTGCTAAATCTGAGGATGATATGCAGAACTACTAAAGGTCTATGATGCAAAATATAGCAGTGTACCCTGTTGTCCATTAGTGTCTCCAAATCTATCCAAATGGATAAATTGTGCACTGCTCTAAATAAAAAATATATGATATATTTCACTACAAGTCAACAGTTTTGGCTCATAAAACTCACTTTTGCATAATTTTCAAGTGGGAATTACTATATTTTCATCAGTATAGGGGGGTAGATATTTATGGGTCCAAAACCCCTATGCAAAACATGTCATAAAATGAATAAAATGATTCATTATTGTATTATAAAGCATATACATTTGCTCCTTCTGATGGCTTAAGATAAAAAAAAACATTGACATCACAGTGTTACATACACCTAAATATGTTGCCTAATCATTCACTCTTGTACCTCAATAAAACATCACTTGTCCCTGTACTCTACAGTATGCATACTTTTGTCCTGGGATTGCATTTTTCTGTATTTTTTTATTTTTATTTTCCTATTCATAATGAATCCAAAGGGAAATTTTTATCTTAATCTACCACATATCAGCGCACAGTAAATTGGAATGAGCATTTGTCATGCCCTAAGAGACAAGTATATATGCCATAGCCTATATTATGTACGATAACATGAACATAAAATAGTATTCCACCATCTGCAAAATGCTGCCAAATGTTCTATCTTCAATGAACATCGGCAGCCTACATCAAAAATACATTTAACGATTGCACTACAGTATGTGAAATGCACTCAAAATGCGATCATATTTAGCCAGCGAGACCAACGGTATTTTAGACGCAAAAATACTTACATATCGGAAAAGGGAAACTCCCCTCCGTAATGCTATTCTGTAGAGCTTGCGTAATACTAGACAGTTAAAACGAAAACTGCCGTTACACTGGGCTGTAGTAAATTGTTCAAAGACTTGACATATACTGTTGCTAAGGTTATAATGTACTCTATTGGATAAAAAAGCCGACAATTAAACCAGAGTGAACTGTAATGAATGAGACAGGCTTACGGGGCATGGGGGTATTATGCGGCGACGTTTCAGATAGTGTAATAGCGGTATAAAGTGTTGTGTATTTCTCAAACCGATTGTACCAGACAATAAATGACCACTGAATTTTGAAAAGAACATCTCGATGTGTAAAACCGATGGTAGGATTGTATATTTATTTCATATTTAGTAGCATATATTGCTAGTAGAATACATGGTAGAATGAGACTTTCAGTACTTTCAGTTTATTTTGCATTTGAGTGAGCTTTTCACGGCTTCCTGTGAAGTTAGAGACAGGAATAAATCATAAAGAGACTAATGGGGGGGATTTAAGCAGATTTCATTTTGGAACTAGAATAGAATATTAGAATATTTTTAATAAGTGGGATATTTTGTTTCCAGATCCATTGTGCCAGAGAACACAAGACATATTGAACCTAAGCAAATAGCCATCAGATCCATAGTTAATGATTATATTTGACCCAAACTGAACCCGACTGCATGTACTTCAGTTTGTATCAACAGTCATTTTCACCTCACATATAACAGCAGGCCTTACATATGCATTTATTACCGTGAATAAACATGTGTAATAATGATTTCAGGCAGTCTATTATTTTGTTATTACCAGTTTATAATTAACAGACTATTAAAACATAGTTTATTCAGTTTATTAGCAGAGCTTACAAACAGCCATCGTGTGAATGTTCCCCAAGATCGTAGTGGTCACAGGTGTAACCTTGCTACTTTTTAAGAGTTGAGAGGCTCGCGTAAAAAACCCCTCCCTGTTTGCCCTCAGCCTGCCTGGCTCACCCATCTGTCGATGTGGAAAAAAATTCATATTAATACCATGCACTCGGTGAGACTTTCAAGAGAGCTCAAGTACAGGGGCGAGATTAGCCACAGTCTGAAAGATTAATGAAGATCTACAGGAAGATATTACATTGGCTAAAGCTGATTATGCCTGAAACCGGTCATTCGACAGAATATCATTGAAGATATACCAAGACATACATCATATCCATATTCTCCATTAGAGATAATACCTTACTAAAGCCTGCCCTCCTTATATGGCTTCAAGAATTAGTAGGGTACATTAAGCTCACCTTGGTATCCTATATGGAAGTTTGACAGTGTATAATTTATGTTGCTCACCTGTTCAAATGACAATAAATGATAAATGAAGAGTATTCAATTGTTGGTGGTTCGTTCAAATTCTAATAAACATGTTATTCTTATTGTTCTCATTTTAATAAACATATAATGGTGTGTGTGTGTGTGTGTGTGTGTGTGTGTGTGTGTGAGAGAGAGATTACATACTGAAGAATTGCTTCGTATTTCTCAATTACACTTCTGTTCGTTGCCGGTACTTGCAATTACGTTCGAGAAATAAGAGGGTCTTGAATCGGTTCTGTGATGAAAGACAATAGCTATAGCTTCTGTACTACATGTCCATTGGGAATCAAACTGCATTTATGGTGACCCTGGACTGCATTTCCAAAAGACTACATATACCGACATGCAACAGTCATGTGATCCCGGGCAGTCATGTGATCCTTGACCAATGAGGACTGAGTCCCCGGTTCTATAAAACTTTGAGCAAGCTTCTTGTTCTCTAGTGATGGGCAAAACAGTTCACTTCAGTGACTCGAATCACTAGAATCAGTTCATTAAAAAGATTTGTTCAAAAGATTCGTTCACCGAATTGTTCAGTGCTTGGGCGGAGCTCCGACTGCGTACTGCGTAGTCCGACTCACTCAGTGAACTGAAACGGCCGAACGGTTCATGCGGAAGTGCTGTCGCTTTGACAAACGCGCCAAACTCCGTTTACAAATCTTGATATTTTAAGTTTCCTCATTGAATATCAATATTGGAGGTGAACGCTGGTTTTCAATGACTTTTAAGTCTTAACTTGCTGGGCCTGATTCTGGCAGTTTGAGCCGCTGATTATCACTCAGGATCACGTCACGTTAACTCACTGTGTCTAGTAGCCTTCAGTGAACGAATCACGACACGTTCGCTCGCAGAAGTCCACTCTGCACGCTCGCTGCCTCGCTCGGCGCCCGCCCGCCCGTGAATGATTCGTTCAGCACAGCAGAACTGGTTTGCAGGGGAAGAATCACGTTCGCTCGCGGCAGTCCCTCCCCCTCCCTGCACGCTCGCTGCTGATCAGATCCGTTCGAGAGCTCAACTGAACTGAGAAATGAACGGATCTTTTCAGTAAGTGATTCAGTTCAGTTCGTTCACCCAAAAGATTCGGTCTTTTGAACGAATCGTTCGCGAACGACACAACACTATTGTTCTCCCCACTGCCCACTTCCTTCTTACCATTTTCACTTGTCGGAACAATCGTCTCCTGTCCATCTTCCCGGCTGGGAAGGGACGACCCAGGCAAGGAACACGCGGGGAGAACTGCTACCTCCCTCGGGTTATGCGGCCACAACGACCGCTCTGTCACCCAGCTCTCAGTTAGCGTGTTCGCGAAAGCCACTAAAACGGCTAGCTACACTGAGCTACAGTCATACGGCGTAGCCTTAAAGCGACAGCCAGAGAAACGTGTGTAGCCTATGTTACCACAAACCACAAACCGCAAAGGAACCCAAAGAAACCACTTGTTGAACTGACAGAAGGACTCCAATGGCAAGTTTCCAGCAACGACTCACCAAAGGACATGGAAGCAAGCAAGCTGCTCTACCCGCAAGGAAACCGAGAGAAAGTCCAGTCCAGACGCTGCCAAAGGAAATAACTTTCCGGACATCATCAAAGCCATGGACTCGCCTGTAGCAACTTCAGTAAAGTAAGACTGACATGAACATCCAGGGAATAGTTCGGAAAACTTTTGTGTAATGTTTATTGTCAATGTAATTACATATTTGAATGTATCCATTGTGTGTATTTAGAGTAATGTTAACTTGTACCCTCAACACATGGCTTGCAGGCTATCGACAGGTAATTAGCCTCGCATAAGCTAAAGTTACAGAGTCTACTCTAACTTACTCTAAAACTAATTTACAATCCGCCTCCCTTTTAAATCGAGATAGGTGCATGCAATCTTTCTACTAACACCTAACCCATTAGAAACGGATAGGGGCCTGGGATTTAGCTAGACTAAATCTCTATTTAGCTAGCTAGTTAAATTTCTATAGCCTCAATACACGCCAGGTTTCAGGCCACGTTAGCTCCATGCCAAAACTAGATTTGTATTTCCCCCTTGAGGTACGGTCTTGTGATGTCTGAACACCATGTGTCTGGCGCACATACAAAAATAGAACTGTGAATTCTATATGCCTCATTCTTTGTCTACACTTTGTTTCACTTTCCATATCATTCGCTGCTTTTAGGATGTTAGTTTAGATGTGTTTGTTGTTTAATAAATTGTATTTTATCAAACCTGGTCGTCGGTCTGATTGTTGTTTGGATAAACATTATCCTCCAAAATAACTTACGCCTTCAGATTAAGTTATTGATTATTCTTTTAATATTTAACATTGAAATTCATAATCATGATTTAATAATTAATTTTATGAGACTGATTAATTATACTTTTGCACCTAGTGTGAAGCCATATATAAATATATATATTCTGCACATTCATTGGTGCCTCCATGTGATGACTGTTAAAACGTTTTAACTATCTGTCTTCACTGCCAAATTCTTAATGTACCTAACGACACTACACTTCTTTATTAGCATGATGTTGTCCGCTTTCCAGTCTAACATGCTCTACACAGTAACATGGCACAATTTAAGTACAATCTCTAAACAAATGGGGGCTAGCCAGGAGGAAAGGCTTCATCATGTGAGAATTCACTCCTTGCCTGGTTCCATTTCCTAGCTAGATCAATGACTCTTCACATATTATAATTTCTATTCACCCAGGGTTGCTTACCAATGGCTCTTGGCACCTAAGTCTCGGGGGAGAGCTTGCATTTGAAAGGGTACTTAACCCCTGGACTGAAACAGGATGGGTATGGGGACTTAGATTATAACTGATATTACTATAAAAACCTGAAAATACAACAATACAAATGTGTAATATGTTTTGTGGCTGGTTTTCATTCTAACTAACATTTAATGAGTGAGCGTGCACACAAGGGTAAGTATGTGCATGCGTGTGCGCACGCATGTGGGTTTGCATGCAAATACGTGTGTCACCGTGTTATCATCTGTATATAATGGAGCTGACTCACCTTAATCATTAAGAGATCAATTCTGCATTTATCATCATTGATGAATGACAGCAGTGGTGCAAATGATTGAACTTTGCCCAGAGATAATACAGGTCAATACGTCCAATGCAAATTACAGGATGACATGCTTATCTTGTCATCCAGAACATTTATTTTATTCAAATGAGGTAATAGGACACGCTACCAGCAGCTAGTTAAATGCTTGAATTGTGCTAACTGCATCTAAATAAAGTTTGCTCTTTTACCAGAGATGCATACGGTTTATGGCACCACTGTTTATGGCAAGTGACTCCTTTGCCCTTGTTGAAAAATAATTTCATGCACTGCTCATCCCCTGCAATATATTTACATTCCCTGCAACATGGATAATATACTGAGCATTTTAAATAAGAGATAGCCCTGACGTCAGGTTAATTACAATCTGATGCATGAAACAGAAAACCCAACAGATGAAGGCCCAGAATATCCCAAGAAATGGAACAGAACATTCTTTTTATACAGAACCAGGAAAAGATGTCCCCAGTGGCCCCCACTCATGGTACATGGCTCTCTTTTCATACCAGCCATGTACCATGAATTTGACCGTGAGTTTTACACGGCTGGTGAAACCGCTATTAGTAAGAAATTAATTAATGCAAATTAATTCCTGCTCACAATGCTGATGGCTAACACTGCTTTCAATGCAAATTAATAACTAATACCTTAGACTGGATTCAATCAACAACTGCCTTTAACTTTTGACAGACAATTAAATTCACATGATGGTTATTTTCTTCATAAAAACACCAGTCTGGCAAGGTCATCAATCACCAGAATTAATGGGAAAAACGGGTTTGCACAAATTTAACACATTTATTTGTTCTAATTTAACTGTGTTTTCCTGAAGGAGTTCTCAAGGGGGTGTTAGATGTTAAGATTCATTATCATTGC
Source organism: Synaphobranchus kaupii (assembly GCA_029718625.1). Lineage (NCBI taxonomy): Eukaryota > Metazoa > Chordata > Actinopteri > Anguilliformes > Synaphobranchidae > Synaphobranchus > Synaphobranchus kaupii. The sequence goes on along the minus strand of CM056389.1, from coordinate 26,808,240 downwards.
TTGAACCACAAAACCACAGCTTCACACATCTTTACATTTCACTTAAATCTTATTGCTAACTAAAATTTCCCTAATGTGTGAAACCAGCAGTCATACATTGTCTTGTTTAGTATATTGTCTTATAATAGTATACATTAAATTCATACACTTCTTCTCGAGTATGACTTTTTATTCCCCACTGTTCAACATAGATATAAAATAGAACTGGGATGATATATTGTTCCATTAAGATGTCAATTGTACATTTAAAACAATAAATCTGGAGCCCCTGTGCTAATTGACGGGGGAGAAGGGGGGGATTTACATGCCACTGTTCATGCCGTCCCCTCCTCTGCATCACCAATTTTCATACAGGCTGGAACGCCATTATTCCCCCTCTGTGGAATGTGTCTCATTCTGAATTCATGTTATAATAAATCCCAAACACCAAATAAAAAAGTTAGGATCTTCATGGCCATCTGTGCCGCTAAGCCTGCTCTTATCATGTGTAGCCGAGCGTTATCTTTTAGACATTCGCTTTTTCGATGTTACCGTTCTTTCCGTAGTCTTCTTGTTATTAATGTGTTTCTTACTAATTATGCCCTAAATAAATGACTAGTGTCACACCAGAATCAAACATGTGCCCATGCTCTCTAGTCTACAAAGCTTTATCAAATAAACAAATTCTATGCTATTTATAGCATCGGAACAACAATGTCAACCTAGCTATCTCTAAACTATGAGAAAATGAAAGGGGTACTAAGCGACTTGCATTTTACATTATTTTAAAAGAGAATAGGTGGCACAGGCTTATTGCAAACTTGTCTGTTGTTAAATTCTACCAAAGCCAAATTAAGGAAAGCTGCATCTGAATTCTATAGACCTAAATAAAGTATACGGTAATGATTATTTCTGCACTTTATTAGGCCTTATAGGCAAATGCCTCAAAGATCAATGTGAAGTCCTGCATAGTCAGATAAAGACATGAGTGCGTGTATGTCCCCCCTCAGTTTTCTTCACAATTTGCACACTGTTGCTCTGTACTCCAGGACATTTGAAATAAAACAATCAATATAAGGTTAAAGTGCAGACTGTCAGCTTTCATTTGAGGATATTTACATCCATATTGGTGATCCATGTATGAATTACAGACCGTTTAATACATAGCCCTCCCATTTTAGGGGAGACAAAGTAGTGGGACAAATGAACATAATATGAAATAAATTCAGCATATTTAGTACTTGGTTACAAATATTTAGCATTCAATAACTGCCTGAAGTCTGTGACCCATATCACCAGAAGCTCTGCCAGGCCTGTACTGCAGCCATCTTCAGTTCCTGTTTGTTTCCAGAAGTTTAGCCTTCAGTCTCGTCTTCAGCAAGTGAAATGCATGTTCAATTGGATTCCGGAAAAGTGATTGACTTGGACAGTCAAGAACATTCCACTTTTTGGCCCTGAAAAACTCCTTGGTTGTTTTAGCAGTATGTTTGGGTCATTGTCCTGCTGCAATGTGAGCCACCATCCAATGGCACCATTTTTGAGCCATTTGGTTGTATCTGAGCAGATAAGATGTTTCTGTACACATCAGAATTAATTTAAAGACAAGTGCAAACTCTAGCAAACTCTAACCTGGCCGTTCTGTTCTTGAGGCTCACCAGCGGTTTGCATCGTGTGGGGAACCCTCTGAGGTTCTTTATGGTAGTCGTGACACATCTATGCCTACATTCTGGATAGTCTTATTGATCTTTTTGACAGTTGAAACGGGGTTTTTCTATGCAATTGAAAGTATTTTTCAGTCATCCACTGCGGTCTACCAGGTAGTTTGCTATTGCTGAGCTAACAGGTGCATTGTTGATTCCTAACAATGTATCAAACAGTTCATTCTGACATACCAATTGTTTTGGCTATGTCTCCGATCGATTAAGTCTAATTATTCAGCCTCATGATGGCCTGCTTTACTGGCATTGACACTGGACAATTTGGTCCCCATGTTGCGAGACAACAGCAACTGACTTCAAATGCTAATTCCACACCTAGAATCAACTCTAGACCTTTTGTTAGCTTTCTCGCACATGAACTAATGATGCAAAGACGCACAGCTGGCCAAGAAATAGCTGAGCAGCCAATTGTCCCATTACTTCTGCTCCCCTAAAATGGGGGGACTATGCAAAACAATGGCTGTATTTCCTACACAGATCAGATGCAAATGCAATCAAATTAAAGCTGACAGTGTGCACTTTAACCTCATGTTCATTTGTATTTCCAATCCAATGTGCTGCACTACAGTGCTATATAAAGTACTGACATTTAGACAGTTTCTTCCAGTTCTTCCACTAAGGCACTTCCATAAAGTATAATACTGATTACAGGCCACTTGCGTGAACAAAAATAGGTTTTTATAATGATCTTTTATTCATTATTCTTCCATTATTTCCCACATTTCTAGTGCGGTGAGGTGGACAGAGGCAGACATTTTGGCACATCAGTGTAATGATGCTATGTGACAATGGCAGTCTTACAGTATATATCACCAGAGTACAAGTTAATGAGACAGGAACTGTCAATCAGAGCTATCTATCTATTTTTGCAGCTCAGTATTTTACTGAAGAAACTAAAATAAGGTTAAGCGCCTTATTCAGAGGTATAACAGCAGCACCATTATTCTACACAGCTAACCTATGTCAGGATCTAAGGAATTCAGTAACTACATTCAGAGTACCATGCTCTTCTCAATGACTCCCAACTGAAGTCAGCCTCCACTCATTGTCACGTAGCTCAGCTGCGAAGCCATGGTGCCGGAGCACAGTGCTTTGTATGCAGCAAGCGGACCAGGGGCCACATGTATAAAACTCAGAGCAAAAGAATGCGTAAAAGAATGCTCAGGGAGAAAGTTGGAAATCTGCATATGCAAAGTTTTACATTCTCTCCCTCTGCCTTTTGATCATGGTGCCGCCATATCACACCGACTCCAAACATTGCGTACGTATGGTGTCCAGCGTGTGCAGAGGTACGCAGATTCTCTTATTTTATACATCTGAATTTCTGCGTGTAAACTCGCTTACGCAGCGTTCTGAGGGCATTTTTCTGCTCAGCACTGTTTATACTTGTGGCCCCAGGCTTGCTATAAGACAAAAGTGCGGGGCCCTTTCGAGAGAGGCAGGCCCTACACAAAGTTGTTTGAGAGCATGAGATTAATATGAAAGAGATTCATTAGGGGTGGCACAGTGGTGAGGATAGCACTGTCGCCACACAGCTAGAAGGTCCTGAGGGCTTTTCTGTGAGGAGTTTGCATGTTCTCCCCGTGTCCATCAGGGTTTCCTCCGGGTACTTCCTCCCACAGGCTAAAGACATGTGGTTAGGCTAATTGGAGACTCTAAATTGGTCGTAAGTATGAGTGAATGTTGTATGTGTCCTGCGATGGATTGGCGACATGTCCAGGGGGTATTCCTGCCCAGTGCATGCTCGGAGAGGCTATAGCCCCCCACGACCCTGACCAGGAATAAGCAAGTTAGATAATGGATGGATGGACGGAAGATGCATTGGTGCTTCATAAAGTTGGGAAAAAAAGAAACACATTGCACCCAATGGGCCTTGTGCAAGAACATTCCCTTATTTGTCTCTTATGTCTCTCTTATATTCGTTCTTGAGAGATGTTCCTACGAGGATGTGTGTACACGTGAATTCCCTATTAGCATAATTAATGACCCAAAATGCCATATAGGGCCAGCTGTCCTGCCCCCTGTATCCAGAAGATGCATTCATAAAACCGGCATCTTGTCTAAAAAGTGACTGAGAAAAAAGATGACTTCATGAGCACATAGTTGAAGTCACATCCCACATGCACTGTCTTGCTACATCAATAAGGAGTTTTCCTGGCCTCAGCTTGCATAATAAAAGAAAAAAGATTTTAAAGGCTAATTAGTAATTTTCGGGCTGGAGTGAAATTAGATGCATTTCAGGTTGATAATATCAGGCAAGTTGTATGTTCCTCTCGAACAGGCAACGATTGAGGACAAATTGTATTTTGCATCTATGCTATTAACTTGGATGTTAATGGTGTTGTAGGCTGCTGTTTACGATTGAGGAAGGTAAATGCAGGGTGCATGCTATGCATTTATGTGTAGGCTACATTAAATATTTCAATCATATAATCTTAACAATAAAAACACAAAATAACATAACTTAAAGAAGGTACTGCAATTATGGTGAGCAGTGTAGAAATTCAAACTCTTACTTTCATTTAAATAATCTAAATGAAAACAACCCAGTTGCTGGGAATATACTGTAATTTAGTCACATTTGTTTGCTTTAACGAATAGCAGGCCGTTTGCGACCACTCTTAAAGTTTGTTCTTACCTCCGAGTAAATCCAAAATAAGAGAAAAATGGTGAATGCCATAAAACCACGTAGACCATTCCTACCTGCCATATAGCAATGAATTTGTGCGTGCGGATATTTCGTGCGAGGCCCAATGTGTTGCTTTTCAAGACAATTTCAGTCTACAAGCTTCTCTAATGAATTTACTAAATTTACTATATTGTCCTCGAACACACAGTATAAAATGTACATTTTCCTTTTTACAATTTTACTTTTAAATCAGTTTTATTTTTCTATTTTTTCTACTTACAAAAAGCACTGGCCTCTTAAATGATACAACAATAATAATAATAATAATAATAATAATAATAATATGTCCAAAAGTACTAGATTTTAATGTGTTGCATTTGCTTTGAAATTATATATACCTAAGCAAGCAGACTTTTGGCTTTTAGTTCCCAAGAGAACTCCAGAAGAACAGAAATGGTAAATGCCACATTTGGCTGGAAAATATCATAGGGAAAACTGATATACTGTATGTGTCAAAATGCGACCTTCAATCAATTCGAAGGATTCTGAAAAATTATTTTCCTCTGGTGACCCTAATCTCCAGACAGACCATTGATACAGCGCTTATGAAGATGTGAAGTTCTGAGTATATCATCATAACTGACCTTGTCATAGTAACGCAAATACATTTTTCATCTTTTCTCTCCATTCTTCCTCCTGTCACTCAAGCACTGCATACACCTCACAGTTCACTCAGGCTCTGTCAAAGCCGGGAAATATCCACTCCTCTCGCACCGCGTGAATCCCCTCCCTGCTGCGTCTCAGCCGTGTAATTACACTGTCAAACACATTGAGAGCAGCTCCTGCTGCATGTATAAAATGAACATTGAGGACAGAGAAGAAAAAAAAATGGATGTCACTCAAATTAGTTTCATGGCAATTAAGCCCCCAGACAAAGATCTGAAAGGTGAAATTAATGCATTTTGACCTATACAATTTTGACAGCTTGTCACAACTCATCCCTCAGTTAGACCACTATAGGAGCACCTTGTTGTGAAAAAAATCTCAAATGTGGCTAATTAGTACGAGTCTCTATATATACCTATATCTACAGTACCAGTCAAAAGTTTGGACATACCTACTCATTAAAGGGGTTTTCTCTATTTTTACTATTTCCCATATTTTAGAATGATATTAAAGACATCAAAACTATGCAATAACACAAATGGAATTGTGCAGTGACCAAAAAAAGTGTTAAACAAATCAAAACTATCTTCTAAGTAGCCACCATTTGCCTTGATAAGAGCTTTTCACACTCTTGGCGTTCTCTCAACCAACTTCATGAGGTAGCCACCTGGGATGCTTTTCCAACAGTCTTGATGGAGTTCCTACAATATGATGAGCACTTGTTGGCTGCTTTTCCGTCACTCTCCAGTCCAACTCATCCCAAACCATCTCTATTGGGTTTAGATCAGGTGACTGTGGAGGCACACATACACATACACACACACACACACACACACACACACACTCCATCACTCTCCTTTTTTGTCAAATAGCTCATACACAGGCTGGAGGTGTGTTTTGGGTCATTGTCCTGTTTAAAAACAAATGACGTCCCAACTAAGACCAAACCAGATGGGATGACGTGTTGCTGCAGAATGCTGTGGTAGCCAGGGTAGCTAAGTGTGCCTTCAATTCTAAATAAATCACAGACAATGTCAACGGCAAAGCACCCCACACCATCACACCTCCTCCCCTATACTTCACGGTGGGAACGGTGAAGTTCTTAATTAAAACGTGTGGGGGGTGCATTTCTTTTTTGACATTTGTTTTGGAATGTCAGGCCCATGTCATGTTTCATGTCTGTATATTGTATCTTTTTATTATTGTATTAATTTATTATATAACTGATAATACTTCACTCTCATGCTTTCAGTCTTACTTTTAGTGCACTACCAAGCAACAGTCTTTTTTTGCGCTGTGCATCTTTGCCTACAGATAAACATTAACACGACGCATTTTAGCTTTGAATCTTCCAACAGTGACAAACACTTATGAACCTGAGGCTGAGAAAATATATAGTGCATGCTCAATTCTGCCATAGAATTACACATGGACAATTCGCTCATTGTGAAATAAAATAATTTCCATATGCATATGCACACACGTGTGCTTGCTCTCATGAACACACACATACACACGTACACACGTCGGCTGGCTGCTGGGAGCACCTGGCGGGTTAGACGGGATTCAGGTCTTCGGATGACATGACCCACCCACCTTAGTTGTCTCTGAGCAAGGGTTGCTTCAATACTGGAGGACTGGGCCCGCTGGAGGATGTCAGTGTGTGGAATGCGGTCCTCCCAGCTGATGCTAAGGATGCGTTGGAGGTATTTGATGTGAAAGGCCTCAAGATGCCTAATGTGGTCCTGGCAGACTGTCCAGGTTTCTGAACCATATAGCAACATATGAGCTATAAGTTAACATTACTCTAAATACACACAATGGATACAATCAAATATGCAATTACATTGACAATAAACATTACACAAACGTTTTCCTAACTATTGCTCAGATGTTCATGTCAGTCTTACTGTACTGAAGTTGCTACAGGCGAGTCCATGGCTTTGATGATGTCTGGAACGTTCTTTTCTTCGGCAGCGTCTGGACTGGACTTTCTCTCGGTTTCCTTGCGGGTAGAGCAGCTTGCTTGCTTGGTGAGTCGTTGCTGGAAACTTGTCGTTGGAGTCCTTCTGTCAGTTCAACAAATGGTTTCCTTGGGTTCCTTTGCGGTTCGTGGTAACGTAGGCTACACACGTTTCACTTTAAAGCTACGCTGTCTGACGGTAGCTCAGTGTGGCTAGCCGTTTTAGTGGCTTTCGCGAAACACCCTAACTGAGAGCTGGGTGAAAAAGCGGTCTTTGTGGCCGCATAACCCGAGGGAGAGAGTAGTTCTCCCCGCATGTTCCTTCCCAGCCGGGAAGATGGACAGGAGACGATTCTCAGACAAGTGAAAATGGCAAGACATGGTGAACACGAAGAACAAGAAGCTTGCTCAAGGTTTTATAGAACCGGGGACTCAGTCCTGATTGGTCAAGGATCTCATGACTGCCCGCGATCACATGACTGTCGCATGCCGGTACAAATAGTCTTTTGGAAATGCAGTCCAGGGTCAAATAAATGCGGTTTGATTCCCACTAGACATGCACTACACTTTCTAGATCCGCTTTTAGAATCCTTATTGGTTGCATCTGGTTCTCCGAACCTTAACACAACCCTCACAGTAGAGGTCCTTGTTTTGCTCCCGACACTTCTCTTGGATTTGCCGTGCAACAAAGATCATGTCTAGCGTGCTCCGTTCTTTCCTGAAGCCACATTGGGCTCTATCTTGGCGATCTAAGTGCTTTGTCTAAACGCATGGCGTAAAGTGCATTTAGGGCGTGTCCAAGTCCACTTTTGCTATTTTGACGGCGTATTTTTTGAGCGCTAATCACGGCGCAATGTGCAAATGGGCTGAAACTTGTCTCTTCATTAATTATAGGTGTGTCTTGGGCATGACATGCAATAAACTAATCAAAATGTCATATCCCATTCCCTTTAAAAGCCTGCTTTTCCACCTTGGCGGATTGCTTATATGATGGCCTTGCTTTACAATGTCCTGCTTATGGAAATGTGACCAACCTGTTTTACTGGTAGCGTAAATTAATGCTTTAAAACAATCCAATTTCCCAGGAAGACCGTGAAAAGTGTGATTTACAGCAGGGGAAACAGACCTGCTCCTGCATGATGTTAAAGCACACATGCAGAGAATGGCATTGAAATTAATTGTGAATTAATTGTGTAACGTGCTGCAAATTTGTTTTCGTTTCTAATTAGACGCTTAGTTCTCTTTAAAATCGTTTTGTTCAGCTATGGAATAACAGGTGAAATCAGCGGGGTTTTAATAAGCTGAGAGTATAAAAACCTTGTCACTAATTTAAAAAATATGAAGGACGAAGAATAAGGTTCAAATTCAGGAAGGCTGGCAGTGCTTCTAGAATAGATGGATTAGCTGGGTTTCTGCTGTTGAGGAGAGAGTTGAAGTGCTCTGCCCAGCGCTGAAGAATATGTTGCTTGTCCTTGAATAGCACCAGAGCATCTGCTGAGCTTACCGGGGTGGTTTCGTTTTTGTGGGCCGTACACAGATCTCACAGCATTGTAAAAAGCCTGGATGTTGTTGGTGTCTGCGTAGCACAGGATCTCGACTGCTTTTCTGGCACACCACTCATTTTCCATGAGCCAAAGTTGTCTCTGAGTCTCAGCTCGGATGGTTTTCCAGTGGGAAAGGTTGGAGGGAGAGTGAGGGTCGGAGAGAAGGGCAGTATGGGCTTTTCGTTTGGCTTCTAGGAGCTCTTTTATGCCATCGGAGCTGTCGTTAAACCAACCTTGGTGACGTTTTTGTGTGAAGCCAATTGTCTCAGAGGCAGCCTCGTGGAGAGATGAGCTCAGCTTTGCCCACTCAGCATCTGCATCAAAGGTGCCATTGTGAGGGTAGTTATTCTCCAAGCCATGAAGTCCCACTGTCAGCCTCTTGCAGAATTGTATTTTGTATTCTGGTGATTTCAAGGCCCTGCAGTTGAGTTGTTTTCTAGGTTTTTGTTTCTTTCGTGGGGGCTGGATTTTTATTTTGAACTTGGATCTACTTAGCCGATGGTCAGTCCAACACTCAGTCCCACGCATGGCCCGGGTTATTTTGACATCACTTTGGTCTTGCTGTCTCGTGATGATATAATCCAGTAAATGCCAGGGTTTAGGGCAGGGGTGGCCAACACGCGGCTCGCGAGCCGCATGCGGCTCTTTGCTCATTAATGTGCGGCTCTTCTTTTTAAAATGTATTTTCTATTTAAAAACATAAATTATAAAAATTAAAAAGGGAATACACATCACATCTTAAATGAACCTGTATTTGTCATATTTTTACTCATTTTAATTTGGGAGTTATACATTTAAATCTGCATCCTACTGCCGAATGTGTGAATTAGTTGAACGTTAATTTATTGCTGTAGCAGCGGAACCAATCCACTGAACTAGCGAACCAATCACATATCTTGAAATTGAAAAAAAATGTGCTTCAGCGCGGGTTCATGATTTTGCTGGTGAGGTCTTTGCATGACATGTCTGAATTGTTTGGCTAATCAGCGTTAAAAATGGCAGGAAAAAGTGAAACCAAACGAAAATATGAAGAAGAACACCGAACGTTTTTAGAGGACTGGGAGAGTTTGTATTTTTTTGTTGAACGCAATGGAAAACCCTTCTGTCTAATATGCCAGACATCATTAGCCCATTTCAAGGCGTCAAATCTAAAACGCCACTTCACCTCACTGCATGCTGCCATAGACCAGGAATTCCCAAAAGGTACAGCACTCCGCACGCAAAAGCTGAACACGTTGAAAGGTCAGTCCGAAAAACAAACGCAGTTGTTTCGCAAATTCGCCAAGCACGCTGATATCGTTACAATGGCCAGCTATCAGGTCGCGTGGAACATTGCCCGTGCGAAAAAGCCATATAGCGAAGGAGAGTTTGTAAAGAAATGCATCGGCGAAGTTGTTGCAATCTTATCCCCAGAAAATGAAAATATGAAAAAAATGGTTTCAGACATACAACTCTCTCGCCACACAGTTGAACACAGAATAGCGGACATTAACAATGCGATCGAATCAGAATTACATTCTGATCTGACAAAATGCGCATACCTTAGTATCGCATTGGACGAGTCGTGCGATGTGCAGGACAAGCCACAGCTAGCTATATTTGTACGGTCTGTGTCAGATGATTGTGTAATACACGAAGAACTCCTTGATATCGTACCATTAAAAGACAGAACCCGTGGCATCGACGTGAAGGAAACATTGATGGATGTCTGTGCAAAAGCAAATATTCAATTTCTGAAACTTGCGGCAATAGCAACGGACGGAGCGCCATCTATGGTCGGATCTGTGAACGGACTTGTGGGGCTGTGCAGAGCTGACGACAGGTTCCCAGACTTTTGGACATTTCACTGCATCATCCATCGGGAGCAACTGGTGTCTAAAAAGCTTAATTTAGACCACGTCATGAAACCCGTGCTGGAAATCGTCAATTACATTCGTACACATGCTCTTAACCACAGACAATTCAAGAATCTCATTGATGAGCTTAACCAAGGTCTTCCCGGAGATCTGCCCCTCCACTGTACTGTGAGGTGGCTTTCGAAAGGTAAAGTTCTTTCTCGTTTTTTTGAACTTTTGGACGCTGTGAAACTATTCATGGAAGAGAAGCACAAGGAATACACCGAGCTGTCAGACCCCCAGTGGATTTTAGATCTGGCGTTTCTGGTGGACATGCTGCGTCATCTGGACAGACTGAACCTGGATCTACAGGGGAAGTTAAAGATACTGCCTGACCTGGTGCAAAGTGTATTTGCGTTTGTCAACAAACTCAAGCTGTTCAAGATTCAGCTTCAACGGGGGGAACTAACGCATTTCCCTTCTGTGTTAAACGCAAGTGGACACGCAGCTGACATCCTGAAAAGGAGCACAACACGGTATGCAACATTGCTCGAAAATCTTGAAGATGGTTTCGTAGCCAGATTCCACGATCTACAGCTGAGAAGGCCGCAGATTGCATTCCTGATCGACCCTTTCACTGCGGAGGCGGACTGTTTGAAAGCCCCGTTAGTCACAGACGAAGCAACTTCTCAGCTGGAGATGATCGAACTGTCTGAGGATGACAGACTGAAGTCTGTTCTGAGGGAAGGAACCATTGAGTTCTGGAAAAATGTGCCGATGGAGAAATACCCCAATGTCAAAAGGGCTGCGCTCAGACTACTGTCAATGTTTGGCTCAACTTACGTGTGTGAGTCGGTTTTTTCTACCCTGAATCTAGTGAAGTCGAAGCATCGATCTGTTCTAACTGACACACATGTGAAGGAACTACTTCGAGTGGCCACAACCGACTACAAGCCAGATTTGAGGAAGATTGTTGAAGGCAAGATTTGCCAAAAGTCCCACTGAATCAAAAACATGGCAAATACATGGCAAGAAAAAAATATTGTTGCTCAGAGAATAAATTATGTTCTCATTGTTATTCTAGTGTTGAGCCATTTTTATTATTATTTATGGGGGGGGGCATTATAATTATGAAAAAGTAATTTAATTGCAAGGTATTGTAAATTATGATATTTTCAATGCAATATCTATATGAGGTGTGTGTGTGTGTATGTGTGTGTGCGCGCGTGCGGCTCTTTGCAGTAGCCATGGCAATTTTTTTGGCTCATAGTCTCTGATTGGTTGGCCACCCCTGGTTTAGGGGATGCATTCATGATGTTTTGAATTTGTCTTTCATTTGAAAGATTGTGTTTCTTATGATCAATTGGTGTTCAGAGCACAGAGTCTGAGACCATTGTTGTTTAGTTTGCCAACACCATGATTTCCAATTATTCCACTCCGGAGCTTAGCATCGGTTCCCACTCGAGCATTGAAATCACCCATGAGGACAAGTTTGTCAGAGCAGGGGAGTGTAGAATCAAGGCATTCGTAGAAGGCATCTTTGGTATTGTTGTCAGCATCCAGGGTGGGAGCACAGGCACTCAGGAGAGTGGCAAAGCGGCCTTTCGTAAGGGGGATGCGCCAAGTCATGAGCCGTTCGCTGATGCCCTGGGGAGACTCAGGAATGTTGTTCAGTAGCCTGCTTCTCACGGCAAAGCCAAGTCTACGTTCGCCCTCTGGAAGGCCCTTCCAAAAAAGGTGTAGCCTTTACCGACCTCTGTCAGTGAGTCTTCGCCAGAAAATCAGTCTCAGTAAGTGCTGCAATGTCAATATTGTATTTATTGAGCTCGTATGCAATACACACACACACAAACACATAAACATGCGCAGACGCACGCACGCACGCCACACACACACACATACTGTATAAGCAAGCACACACAAACACACATGCACTCACAGGCATACACAAACTCACAGAGGCACACACTCAGATGCACCCATTCACACACAGGCATGCGCAGGGCACAGTCATTCAGTTCTCCTTAAATTAAATGTGTTGGGTGGTGGACGGACCATGAGTCTTTCAGTGATGTATAAAGTATTTACATGATAGAATTCTTTGGGAGGCTAGAATTCATCTCCAAGCAAGAGCAGCTTCTCATTAGGAGCCAATATGCACTAGTGCCAGACGGTAAGCTGGAAGTGACATTTAATTTAGGCCATCCCAGATTAATAATGCACCATGAAATTGTTGATCTTTGAGTGATGGTTGCAAATGGAAACCCATTCTGTGATCCAATAAACCATTCTGAAACTCACCCTTCAGAAAGTAGCCATCAGAGCCCTGAGGAGTGTATATTTCTAGGCCTCTAAATAGAGGCTACAGAAATGACAACTGTCAGTTCTAGGGCCCTGAAAACATTGTGTCAAAACACCACACCCTTTAACCCAAGCAATTTGTGTCATTAGAATTACAATAGCCAAGTATGTATTTAAAGGACACTGTAACAACATAACCAACCATGTGACTTCCATTTCATCAGACTTCATTGTGTTGGCATGCCTTGTTCAAGAATGCACAAGAAAAGCCGACAAAATTATTAAAGGCATGTCAGTGTTGAACTAAAGGGGCGAGGGAAAAAATAACTAATAACAAATTTATGAAGAACCAGTGTTAAAATAATGCCATTTTGATTTGAAGTATGGTATAAAAGAAAAAAAGGACATTTATAGATGTGGGTTTAGGTGACACATGCAGGAAAATAAGACCAAACGTAATCAGGCTAGCTCTTTTTAACCAGGGTAGGGAATGAATCGTGCTACTGCTCAAAAATGATACTGATTGCATACACCTGACCCTTGTTACATTGAAAACTCTATTTGAATCGTAACCCAATAAACAAAATTCTGGAGTCCATCTATCTTCACCATTGGCGGTAATGTATAATAATGTAGGTGCGATCTCGCATGGTCTGCTGAATACCAAGGATATGCTGGAATGCAACGCAGAGGTGGACGTGGTGCATGATCGGTGTTGATTCTCCCTGTGTCAGTGCGATAGAGGGTTTGTGGATGTTTTAGCTCCTTGCATCTCTCTCCCTCCCCCTTTTCTCATATTTAATTATCCTGCACAGTGGTAGTTTTTTTTATTATTTGTTTTTTTTTTTAGAGCTGCCTCTCTCTCTACTCTCCCAGGTAGGTCTAGCTTAGCCTTCATGTACTTATGTACTCATGTACTTGAGAATTATTCATCCCCTCCACAAATCTTGTAAGCGTTTCTATTTCGCATTTGCATTAAAAATAAGCCCTCATTCTAAACATATCACTTCACAAAACAGATTTCTACTCTTAACCATTATTCTATGAACAATGAATTTGAAATTGGCCAGTGCTTCATATATTACATGCACTCAATAGTATACACCAGCAGAAAGATAACACCTGTGGTTCGGGACCTATTAATTTCGCTCGCACTCCTGGTAGCTTGTGAAATTCTGCTGAAGCAGAAAACATGGTTTGAACAAATTAACCATTGGAAATTCCCAGTCCTCTCACAGGTTAGTTAAAATGTAACTTCCTATATTTTCAGCTCACTAACTGCGGTGGCTCTTCTCCCCTTCACTTATAGGCTGCATCATCTGGAGATGATGGAGAATTTCTGTTGTGCATTTTGGAAACCTCACAAAATCTGAGGATCATTCCTTGAGGATTTAGCTTTACTTGTGTTCTGTCAGGACAATATTAAAATTAAAAGACATTCTTCAGTATTTTATCAGCTTGTTAAATTATCTGCCATTACTGGTACAGAAGGGAACAAGGGATGGACTGTTCTGATATAATGATGCAGTTTACCTCATCCGCTGCCATGACTTTGACAGACGCAGTAACCACAGCTTCGTGCCATAGCTGCTGTGATGTAGATGAGGCTCAAGGGAACAGACACATGGTCATGCGCTGCCCGATCCCCTGGATTTATCTCACAAACAAATACCAGCACAGTGCTCATTTATCTTTAATTTAGCGGAGATTATACCGGACGCCGAGGGACAATTTAATATTCAGTCACCACATCAGTCTAATAAAGCAGGTTTCCTGAAAAACAAAGAGCTGTAGAGGTTTGGATTAGCCATAGCTTTTTTTTCAAAAACACTCACTGGAGCCAACGTCACCAATGTTCCATTGTGCCTAAAGCATATTTTGCATCTTTGTGCTTTCTTTTACTCCCAGAGAGAAATGTAAAATTAAAACTGATTTTTTTTTTTTAATGAGTGAAAGGAAAATCGCTCTTGGGTCGACCTTTACAAACATGGCGATATCATTGTAGGATAACCATGATCAATATACCTATTTTCTATTCAAAACAGACCCACATCAATTGCAGTAATGGAATCTTGCGCCTTGATCCAAACGTTTTATCATCTCTAATACAAGACTGCCTAACCGCAATGCAAACTGTCAGGTACAGTTTACAGTTTGACAGTAGCGCCAGTCATTTTAGCAGCAAGCATACAGAACACCTGCAGAAGTGATTGAGTGACAGCAGGTGACAGCTTCTCAATAAAGAGACTTCCTTTATAGCAGTAGACACATTATGTCTTCAAATAACCCAAACAATGAATCAATGTAAGGTTGGTATACTGATGCCTAATATCTTGGCGCTTAGTCTAAGCGCATGGCGCTAAGTCCATTTAGGGCGTGTCCAAGTCCACTTTTGCTATTGTAACGGCGTGTTTTTTGAGCGCTAAGCACGGCGCAAGGTGCAACTGGGCTGAACCTAGTCTCTTCATTAATTATAGGTGTGTCTTGGGCGTGACATGCAATAAACCAATCAAAATGTCATATCCCATTCCCTTTAAAAGCCTGCTTTTCCACCTTGGTGGATTGCTTATGATGGCGAAACAGACATGCTCGTGCGTGTTTAATGCGATCAAGGAATAGGCTATATGGATCAGTAGCAGTAGTAGTATTATGAGTTCCCGGTAATTCCTGACAGTGCTGTTTACAAAATATATGCTGTTAAATTTCGTTAAAAGCACCTGCAACAGCTGAGAATAAGCGATCAATTGCTTCCTTCTCACCTTAGAAAACGCCAAATTAGCCTGCTTGTTTAACGAATTTTGTTTGATTATGCAATGAACTCATGTTCAAGCTTCATCCAAAGTTCATTAGGCTACCTGCATTCTAATTTTGATTAATAACATAACTAACGTTATTTTGCCTTAATGATGACACTAAATACAACAAATCTGTCAGGTTGGCAACCCATAGGTTCAGCATATTTTCCCTTGTTTTATAATGTCCTGCTTATGGAAATGTGACCAACCTGTTTTACTGGTAGCGTAATACTTTAAAACGATTCACTTTCCCAGGAAGACCGTGAAAAGTGCGATTTACAGCAGGGGAAACAGACCTGCTCCTGTAAAGCGACTATGCAGATAATGGAATTAAAATTAATTGTAAATTAATTGTGTAACGTGCTGCAAATTTCGTTTCTAATTAGACGCTTAGTTCTCTTTAAAATCTTTTATTCAGTTATGGAATAACATGTGAAATCAGCAGGGTTTTAATAAGCTGAGGGTATGGAAACCTTGTCACTGTAATTTAAAAAATATGAAGGACGAAAAATAGCTAAGGTTAGGCTACAATTCAGTTAACATGATGACATTTATCTCCGTTTTTTAACCATAGTCTATCGAAAAAACATTATGCACAGCGAGTCCGCTGTAGCCTAGGCTATTTGAAAAACAATAAAAGCAATATTCACTGAACAAGGTTTTGAACTTTTTTCAGTCACAAACCATTCTATTAACCTACTTACAGGCTGTATTCCTAGATAAACAGAGCTGTATTGTAATGACATCTGAAGCGCATTTTCAGAACGCAAATGTCCGTCTATTGCAGTATGCGAGTTTTCTATTGAATGACAATTCACGCATTAGGTGCAAATGACAATTTGCGCATTAGGCTTGATATACTGTAGGTGTTATCAGCTCCTTTTTAATGGATAGCCATTGTCACAAATTGCCTGGATGTTGATGGAGTGGGCTGAGAGCAATGTAATGTGGCATCGTTTCCCTTCGCTGAGGGAAAGGTATGTGGACCTATGGAACTTTTTATTATTATGCATTTTTGATATAGCCTACACAATAATAATATTTCACATTGTGATCTAGATATTTTAGTCATGCTTGTGCACACCCCTGTGTGTAACAGACAGGAGGGTATGCGCGTTGTGCACATGCCTATGTAGACGCACTTATATGCGCCGTTAAAATAACATGTAAACAACTGCGACATGACTTTAGACCAGGTTTGTGGTGGTTCTAGCGCAAGCGCTTTCTGCTGGCTCAAGATAGCAATACGCCAAAAAGAATCCTGGCCACTCCTCATCTCAAGACCAACACGCCCAGTTCACTTGTGATGGCGCAAGAATACATGCTAGTTAAAGGACGTGAGCGCTAGGCGTTATTATGGACCTAGCACCGGGTGTAAGATAGGGCCCATAGTATCCAGATGTTCATAGCAGCTTGTGGAAGAGACTATGAGTTGCAGGTATGGAACAACCCAGCAAACAATTTTTGGACCTCACATAAATGTGTCCAGGCTCCAATATGAACCATTAATGTTATCTTTAACTCAGAATGAACGAAACAGAAATGGCATTAAAATATCATTTGGTTTTGTTATTCCAGTTAAAAAATAATTATAATTATAGATAATAGATAATTTTATCAGGAATGTTAAAGAAATCTGTCATTTCTGTATTTTTTATTTGGAACAAATGTAATTTGAACACATATCCTCCATGACTAAATGGTAACAATCAAGTAAGCAACATGCCTGAAATAATTTTCTCTGACTTTGAGAACTTATTTAGAAAGATGGAAAGATTTTAATGTTCCAAGACAGAAATATTGTCTCACAACCAATGACAATCAACCTGGAATGTTCCAAAATGCTCTTGAAACATTGTGCATTAGTCGGGTAGCTGCTTAACAGAAGATTCTTATCAGGAGATTCTTATCAGGTTCATTCTTATCAAACACAAGGCAAAAACTGTGTAGCAATTTACTTACCCCTAATTGCTTCAAATACAAGTCTGTATAAATGTGAAATAGCTTGGAGCATTGTGATTGAAATTCCCCCTTTATTGCATATTTGTGTCTTCTAAAGAAAGCTTGAAACAGCACAGAACACTTTTTCTTCATGAAGGGATTTTTCCTATTTTTTATCAATGTCTCAGGGAAAGGTCTCTCACGCCACTGCTTGTGAATCACCCACACCTGCATAAGGGACACAGCAGCTGAAGCATGTCATCACACCTTTATTTATACTCGGAAAACCCATTGAGGACGGATCCTCATTTACAATGGTGCCGAGAGCAAATACAACAAATAAATAAAATACATGAATAAGAACAAGAAAACATGGGTGCATAAAATGAAATAAATAATAAACTAAATAACATGAGATATAAAGTAAAATACAAAGCCAAATAAATTAAAAGATTACAAATTAAATTCATTAAAACAGTTGCATTCAAGTACCACTTGACACACAACAAGCAATCTAAAATTGCTTAGGGAGGGCAAGGTATCTAATTTAAAAACATTTTGAAAGCTGTTCCAGGTAGCAGGGGCTAAAACTTAAAGCAGACTTTCCAAGTTCTGTGTTAACACGAGGAACTTGAAGCATATAATTATTTTTTTTGCCATACAAAGAGGGATGAAATATAGTGTGGGAGTTTACCAGTTAAAGCTTTAAATATAAATAAAAGCAAATGTTGATTGCGTCTTTGAGAAAGGGAGGGCAATCCAACATTAGAGTACAAGGTGCAATGATGAGTTAAATAAGAATCACCAGAAATAAAACAGAGGGCAGAGTGATACACAACATCCAGAGAGTGGAGTATGGATTTCTATAAACAAAAACAAAAACACTGCCTCAACTATTCGTTTCCTGCAACTCCTAGGAAAGAACATTTTATTTCTATACAAAAAACCCACCCTCTGCCTTAGGTTAATGACCAGAGTTTCAATATGGTATTTAAAAGATAATTTGTCATCGATCCAAATACCAAGATATTTATAAACATTGACTTTCTCGATTACATCGCCAGATGAAGATGAGAGCGAAAAAGCTTTAACACCAGTATTTTTTGCCCGGGAGAAAAGCATCCACTTTGTTTTCTCTGGATTTAAGACTAATCTATGATTTATTAGAGACTTTTGCATGACATCGAAAGATGATTGCAGTTTTAACCGAATCGATAACTGTATCATCCGCATAAAGATGAGCATAGCAATCAGTTAGGAATAAAATGATGTCGTTAATATAGACAGTAAAGAGAGTAGGGCCTAAGATGGAACCCTGTGGAACACCAATAGTTATAGCTGATTTATCAGAGAAAGTACCATTTATCTTTGTTAATTGTGATCTGTCTAGGAGGTAGCTATGAAACCAATTAAAAGCAGCAGAGAGTTTGTGCAATAGTAAAACATGATCAACTGTGTCAAAGGCTTTTGATAGATCAACAAAGATTGCGACGCAATGTTTTTTGTTATCTAACCCAGAAACAATATCATTTACAACTAAAGAGGTAGCAGTAATTGAGCTGTGGTTAGACCTGAAACCTGATTGAAAAGGACTTAAAACAGCGGCGGATGAAATAAATTATTTGAATTGCTCGTTTACCAATGACTCAAGCACTTTCGCTAGACAGGATAAATTAGAAATAGGACGGTAGTTATTAAGGTCCTGTTTATCACCACTTTTATGGAGGGCAATCACATGAGCTGTTTTCCAGACTCTTGGAATGAAACCAGAGACAATAGTTAGATTAAAAATGTGCGACAGAACCATAGATATCAATGGGGCCGAGAGCTTAATTAAAGAGGGATCCAAATTGTCTTCCCCAATAGCACATTTAGTATTTATAGCAAGAAGTGATCTTTCAACAGATTGAATAGAAAAATTATGTAAAGTAAAAGAAGGAGATGATATCCTGTCATTTACACAGTCTGACATTTCGGGTGCGAAACAAGCATCATTAAGTTTTTCAAAGAGGTGACCAGCAGACTGAAAATGCAAATTAAACGCTGAGCAAATTGCCGCTTGATCAGTGACGATGGACTTTTATATGTGTAGGAGGAGCGGTAAAGGAGCCACTTTTACGGGAATTAACAGTCTTCCAAAATTTGTGAACTCTGATGCATTTGTGTTCAAGCCAGTGGCTATTTTCCACACAGCAGGAGAGCTAACACTGATTGGGGATCAGGCATAACTTTCTCAGGTGTCAACTGGTAACCTGCAGGTACCTGACACAAAATAGGCGGAACCAATAGAGCAGTGCCACGAGGAACTCTGGCTGACTATTGAAGGTTCTTGCTCAACATGTACTTATAGAACAGCTCTCTTCATAGAGTCGGGCATTTGAACATTGGGAGGCCAGCTCTCAATTTTCTTCAGAACTTCCCCATTTTCACTTTCAACCGTGAATTCATCTGCGATTATCGTCACGTTCTATACTTGCCGTTGTGAGAGAGCGTGGAGAGGTTTCAGCTGGAAAATAGAAGTGTGTCCCAACAGATACTTCACACAAACTGATATGATGAAGCTGGGGAATTAAGCCTGGTGAAATGCTGATATGCGGATCTGGCTCCAGAGAGAGAATCTGTCCTGCAGATATATCTCCTTTCATTAGGCAAGCATGTCGGTGAGCGATCTGATCAGAAGCCTAAGGCCCCTCTGCTCTGGGGTGTGGGACTGGGTCAGACAGCACCTCCAATCAGGTCAGGACACTGACGAGCGTAGCGGTGAACTACAGGGAAATCAAACAGCGTTGGCTTAAAAAATCTACTCCTCAACAAGAAGCCCTCGCATGGCTTCAGATATTGTGGAGGACGGGGAACTGGGCACTGCCAATCAGAATAAACAAACAATGCAGAAAATATCACCACAGGTGTCAGCGGCAAATATTTGCACTTCTTGCAAAGGACTGCCCTGGATATAGGGAAATGGACTCAGAAGAAAATAAATGAACTGTACAGGCCACTCAAACAGGCTTTTTTGGGGATTTTTATTAAACACTATATAGATATTCTGCCTTCAGGGAACAGAGAACAGATAGAGAAAATGTTTTTCCTCGTTTATGATTACTTGTTTTAATTTCTTCAATTTGCACACCAGTAGTGGTGTGTTTTTATACTTGATAAGACTGCACAGCATCCTCTCTGCCTATTATTCTTTTTCTCTAACAACCAGATTTTCTAATTCCACCATCTTTTTTTTGCCTCTGCGTTCAACAGCTTCCGCACGGTAATGGCATGATAGTCATTTTTTACCACAAGAATGCAAATGCAAATGCAAGGTTTAAAGTGCAGCTGGAAATTCTACACTGTCGGATGATGTTGTGAGAACTTAAAGTGCCACATCAGCATCTTTAACACCAGAGACATTTTGCGAGGCGAATTAAGCCACAGCTTGATATTTGGTCCTCTAATTGAGCTTGTGTGCGATCTGCAGAATACCCCCAAAGGTCTGGACTATCAGCAAGGAAGTGTGCTGCACTGGAGAGTGTGCTTCCCACCCGCATGCACACTGCCTCTACTGCATTTATTTTGTCTGCTTTAATGCCACATTCTATGCCATGGGCTTTTCAGGGGATTAGCCATCAGCTCTGAATGTGCATGAAAGAGAACATAGCATTAACAACATAGCAATTATTGAATGTACAATTTGAGAGACTGCACAACAGTCATATGTGTTTTTTGGCTCTTGGCCCAAGTGGTAGCCGAGAGGTTTTATAAACTCAAAAATGGGCAACGCTACTTGTATGAACCAATCATTGTATTTTCCTGTGGAGAGGAAAACCTTTTAATTTGTTCAGTCAGTGATTGACAGCTCACAAATGTATCCCACCACTAGTTTGCTGGTCTCGCTGTCACTATGGCAATTCCGACAGTTTTTATCTTTAATGAAAGGAGACAATGTGTGTGTGTATCCTATCAACACACATATAACTTCTCCCCACTTAATTCCCACAGACACAGAGCTTATCATGCTAAAGCTCCCACAATTAGAAAGGCCAGCGTTTTGCACAAAAAGAAATAACAAAGCATTGATCTTTCTTTTTTAGATAACTTTGGCACATTAAAAGTGTGACAAAGATGTAAAGGCACAATGCACGGTGGATGATTATGAAGCTATGAGCCTCATTGGAATGTGCTGTAAGCTTGCACAGTTACAGCAGACTTACAGAACACCAGGAGGGGAGGCTGACATTTATTTTGCACTATACTTACCAGCATGGCCCCCTGCACCATGTGCTCATCCACGAAGGCAAGTGTCTAACCGTTCAGACACACCAGTGTTTGATTCACACACAGATGCTGGGCGCAAGTCTTGCCATGTGAGTGCCAAAGACTCAGTGTAAGATCATCTCCGTCAACCGCTACATGCGCTGGCAGTTTCCACGCAACACGCAACTAACTGTCACTAACTGTATTTTCCTGTTTCAAGTGAAACAGGAAAATATTGTTATTGTTAAGTATACCATTGTAATAAACAATTTGTATCCCTCATGGGAACACAAAAGTGCACTTCATTCACGTGCCCCGGCAAAATAAAGATCGCACATCTAAAGATCCCGAATAAGGTCGACAGCAAAGTACGTCACACCCATGCAGCCATTCATAGTGGCAGCATTAGCCCTGAGGCATGGTTTGTTTTGAGTACAGAGCCCTTATTTCATATATCTTTACAATAAATTTATTGACAAAAAGATAATAACAGTGCTCAGACTTATCTAAGTGAATGTAATGCTGCATTCTCCCAGATCCATTTTTTAGGAGAGCTGAACCTGAGGCAAGCTCCTGACATTTTTATATCAAATTTACCTGGGCTAAATTGTTACTGGAATGGCAAGGAATGTCATGCCAATCCCAGTGAGAAATAGTCACTTTTCCAAAAGTCCAGGCAAGTCAAATGGAAGTAGACACATTTACTAGACGTAAAACTTGCAGCAAAAGTGTTTTACATGACATAAATAGCCAGCACCTCCATAGTAATATAGCCTTTCTGATAGCTTGAACAAATCTGCCCATTCTCCACTGACCTCTCTCATTAAGGTGTTTTTGCCCACAGGACTACCGCTCACTATTTTTGTTTATCGTATCAAAATCTAGAGACTGTAGCGTTTGAAATCCCTAGGAGGGCAGCTGCTTCAGAGAAGCTGGAACCACCACACCTGGCATCAACAGTCATGCCATGGTCAAAGTTGCTTAAATCATGCGTCTTGGTCGAAAAACAACTAAACTCCTTCACCATGCCTGCGTGTATGGAAGCGTAATCGCGCCAAAGTTTTCATCGAGTTTTCATTTTCAAGTTAATGTACGCACTTTATCTGAAAATTTAAAGGGGCAGTTAACCCAAATATTAAAGTAAGATCTGACTGTTGCCCTATGATATCACCCTGATAGACTGGACCTCAACGGTCCAAAGTTTGTGGCGCTCAAAGTGCCAAAAATCAACATCTCTTTAATATAATGACATGGTTGCTCACAAACCTCCACAGACATTGTTGTGCATGTTTTTTTGGAAAACTACTTTCTACTGAAGTATGCCAAACTGTGTATTAAAATGCCCATGGTGAAAAAGGTACCCCATTTTGCAGGTAGCCTATAGCCTGCCCGGGATGTCACTGGATTACATTTAGTATTTGAATTTTGGCAGGGTTTTTGCATGACCTCCCAAAAAATATAACGTAAAAGGAAGCAATTTCATTGGATTTTATTTATGTCACCAGTGTTCCACAAAAAGATCTAGGGATTACAATAATAACCTGCTGTTTCAAATGTAGTTTTTCATTTTCATTAAAATTACGATAGGGTTGTGTCATAGAGGGTGATAAATTAAATGTGAAATTAAATTTAAATTTTCAAATTGTCAGAAAGTTGGTACATTAACTTGGAAATGAAAGTGCAAAGTGGGCTTCAGTATTTTCATTTGAATTGAGTCACATGATTCGGAGGAGCAGGCTATTTGCATTAACGAGCAGGTGCACCTCTAATATTTCTTGTTTTGTTCTCTTCCAATCCTTAATTTGTTTCATATCAATATTGTCTGTTGTGTGTAGTTTGTAGGACTATGCATAATCACACTGCCTAATTAGGGAATGAACAGGAATAAATTGACACACTTTTTGTGTGCAGTTGTGATTGCAAGCAAGAAATTTAAAGAAATTTAAAGACAAATAATGCAGAGCTGTGGATGAGCAACAAAAAATGCTATATTAATTGCAACTCGGACAAAAATCGCCTCATAAACAGAACAAGCAGGAGATGATCCCATGCTAAACTATGACAAGCAAGTGGCAAAGGGGTTGCTGCGAGTGCCCCACGTTATTTATTTATTTGCAAGGTTTGTCAGGACAAGGGCAACAGTCAGATCTAAAGATCAGTCTACTTTCTTTTTAAACAAACGTGTAATTTGTCCCCAGAGTGCATGTCATCCTTTTCTTCAAGGATCAAGGACAAGATTAAAAAAATAGGCACCAGAGAGCTAAATTATGTAAGACAATTTTCCATACAAAGAGCAAATTATTCCTCAACTCTTCTTGACTCATCTTAACCTGGCTCTGGATGTAACATTGGGGTGAACTAAAAGAACTGGAAATACAATATGAGCCTGTCTAAGGTGGAATGGGGAGAAAGTTCTTGAAAAGGTATGCTCCCGAATATATTCGGCAAAACCCCAGTATGTATATCAATTGGGGGTTTTAAGTATAATTTAGTTAAAATTTTGCCTACTTATCTACTTTCTCGTCCAGTGTATTCAACAAGCATACTCAATTGTATGGAAGGGTGCTGATTTGGACACAGCTCTAATGTGGCTTAATCCCTCTAAACATGAAAAGCACCTAATTAAGTACATTTAACAGCTTGTTAAAATTCTTGGAATGCAATTGTGGTTGGAACAAAAATCAGCATACACAGGCAGCCCCCAGGACTGAGTTGGGGAAACACTGATCTAACCAACCCACACCAAAGAGAACCATGATCGCCTGCTTCGGGTTATCCATCCAGTGGGTAAATATCTGGTGATTAACATTGCAAAGCAAACTAAATGTCGATTCCCCTGCTTCTTTGCAATTCTTTAATGCTCTGCCAAAGCCCCTCTGCCAAAGCCCACTCACCTGTGTGCATTGTTTCCATCCATAAAACAGCAATAAAGCTCTCTGTCTCACATCAGCTGGCAACATGGAATGAGTGTGCATGTGTTTTGACCAGGGCTGTGACTGAATACAATCCCTGTTCCCTGCCCCCTGTCCACTCAGACCCCTGTCTACTATATGCCCTGTCCCCTCACTTTTCAAGCAGTGTGCGAAAGAAATACTGCAAAACTGTTTCCAAATGAAGTAGTTTGTAATATCTTTTAATTTTTAAAATTTTTATTCAGAATATCAATCAGTTTACATATGACAATGGTTACAAAGTGTAGATCATGAATGAAGATATCATTAACAAAAATAAAAAGAGTAGTTTGTAATATGTCCTGCTATTGTACTACACGTTTGTGAGCTGCGAATTAGAAGTTTCTATCTGCGTAAGGCATAGTTTTGAGATATTGAGCATCAAAGTTTTCACTCCCCACATCTCAAAAATGTTTCATAGTGTATTATTCTGTTATTGCTTATTTTGTCCCTCATCTTCGGTGTACTTCAAATGCAAAGTATAAAGATGTCGTGAAATTTGTAGATAGAACCTTCTAATTCTGAAGAGGTCATTTCGATTGAGAATTAGAAGGTTCTATTTGTCACTGAAGGTGACAAATATCAAATAATATTGTTTACTGAAAACTGCAGTTACTTTAGTAGTTAAAAATCTTGTTTATTTCACTTGGCTGATATCAAAATACATTATCAAAAACCAACATAAAGTTTCTTAGTAAGGTGTTGGGCCACCCCAAGCCACTAGAACAGCTTCAATGCACCTTGGCATAGATTCTACCTCTAGACTAGCATAGATTCTAGTCTCTGGAACTCTACTGGAGGGATGGAACACCATTCTTCCAAAAGATATTCCCTTATTTAGTGTTTTGAAGATGGTGGTGGAGAGCGCTGTCTAACACGCCAGTCCAAAATCTCCCATAGGTGTTCAATTGGGTTGAGATCTGGTGACTGCGAAGGCCATAGCATATGATTCACATCATTGCCCCAGTGCCCTGTGGACGGGGGCATTGTGATCCTGGAAGAGACCACTCCCGTCATGATAGAAATGTTTCATCATAGGATAAAGGTGATCACAGGTGAGAATATCATTGTATTGATTTGCAGTGACCCTTCCCTCTAAGGGGACAAGTGGACCCGGACCATGCCAGGAAAATGCCCCCCACAGCATAACAGAACCACTGGAACCCCTCACTGTAGGGGCTTTTCCTTTAATTTGTCACAATTTGTTAATTAGTCAGAAGTTTACATACACTTAGGTTGAAGTCATTGAAATGTATTTTTAACCACTCCACAGATTTCATGTTAGCAAACTATAGTGTTGACAAGTCAGTTAGGACATCTACTTTGTGCATGACACAAGTAAAAAAAAAAAAAGTTTTTTTCTGTTTGTCCTTCTTGCTTTGCTTATCAGTGACTTTGCTTTGCTTTGCTTATCAGTGTTGGGATATTGCAAACCCAGGCAGAAATAAAACGCTCTCTGATTGGCTACTTTGTTTATAATCAGGTCTGTGATTGGACTGCAGATAGAACCTTATAACGCCAAGTCAAGTATATCCATCTGCAGACTGCAGGCGCTCACGGAACGCCCCTTCTCACGGAACGCCTCTTCTCACGGAACGCCTCTTCTATGGGAACGCCTTTTCATACGTCACGTCATACGTCACTCAGAACTCGTCCTCAGACAACTTTATTGTCCAGATGTGCTGTTCATGCTTGCGTTAGAGCAAATCAGTATAAAAGTGTTGTTTTAATGTTCAAGTAAACCTTGTAGGAGTGCAGGGAAACAAAAACGGAGCAAGTCATTTTGTTTGTTGCAAAGCTATTTCGTAAGTCCTTTGTAATACTGTTACAAACAGACCGTTAACATATTATTTTAGCTCCGTGTGTTAACGTTACAAACGATTGACAACTCGGGTGCAGCCGTTACGTCACACACGCGACTCTTTTTAAATAGAATTTAAAGTGTAAGTGTATTAAATAGACGTACTTCAACTAACGTTTAAGGATGTAAGGTTAATGTTAGTTGTCAACGTTAACAAAGTATTCAATTAACCTTTCATTACTAGTTACCAGTAGTAACAAATATATTCTAAATGTATTTTATCTAAACAGGCTAATACCAAATACACGACCTAACAAATAGCAGGCTAATAAAATTATCAAAACAGGGATTAAACTTAGTTAAGCATTTTTTTGTGTTCTTATATTGGCATTAAATAATGCAGCTGTTATTAATTGCTTGTAGATTCAAGCTACCATTAATTAATGATTTCTAAATATTACAGCATGAGCTAAACTGAACAATACAGTACTTTAATGGTTCATCATTTCAATAAGGGTAGAGAATTGACTCAACCTTGAGTAGGGTAGAACTGGGCACCAAAATGGGAAAGAGAAAAAAAACAGGAAGCTGAGGCTAGAGGCAGGGAGGAACCACCACGGCGAGGTACGGCTGGTTAGGGTGGCGAAGTGATCTTTCACTCGCAAGGCAGATTTTTAATCTTTTAATCAGCCACTCTCAGGTGGAAGCGATTAGCTGGACCAGGGGTCGTAACAAACAGATTATATATATATATATCACACACACACACAGCAAATCTCTTTTCAAGTTGTATGACATGTTCGATAAAATGTTTTCTTGTATCATAACAAGAAAACAAAGTGCTTCAGCAAACAAACAAAACAGAATTATTTACAGTGAATGTATAACAATATACAAAACATCAAAACATAGCAAGTTATTATTACTATAATATAAAAATCGTAATAACAGATTACAAAACAAAATTAAAAAATAGAGAGTGGATCTCTTTTCAAGTACTATAGCACAACGTGATACTATATATATAAGATTTATTTAGTGAATGGATAACAATATACAACATAAAAAGAATCAGAACATAGTAAGTTATTATTATTATAAAGATTGTAATAACAGAAACGGACAGGATGTATTGTTTTAAAAAAAAGATTTTATTATTATTTTTTGACAACAAAGCAGGTTTTCCTGGTGTTGGTGGAGAGGCACAAGGTCACTTGCCGCAGTCTGAGGTGGGGGGGGGGGGGGGGGTAAGCCAAAAGGAACAGAAGAGAATAAAAACAGTTAATAATGGGTGAGCAAACAGTTTGGGTCCAACAAACACACAGTAAAGTAGTGGACAGCACTGCTATTGATAGCACAGTGAACTAGGAAATAGAGAAATGTGTGAGTGAAGACAATATCAAGTGAGCAAATAGTAGAAAACCTTGCCTTCTTGGAGCTTTATATAGCCCACTCCTCCATGCAGGACTGTGAGCACAGCCCTGCATATTTTGGCTCAGAGTAGAAGCCCTGGCAAATCCCTCTTCTACCGTCCCCGAAATACCCTACAAGTCAGACATAAAACAAAGATGCCCAAAAATACTAGTGTCAATTCTTAATTAAAGGCTTTAAACTCAACTGGGACTGGTTACAGCCCATATCTGATGATTTTAAAACGTACTGTAACTCTATTAATCTAACTCAGTTGATAAATTCGCCTACTCGCCCTAATCTTAAACATCCAGAGAGATCTACACTAATTGATTGGATTTTGACTAATGTTCCTTATACATACTCTGCTACTGGTGTCTTCTGTAATGATTAAAGTGACCACGGTGCTGTTGTTGCTATTAGAAATACTAAGATCCCTAAGACAAAACCATGCTTTTTTTTTTTTGCACCGGATTTGAAGATGAATGTTTTCGCTTTATGTGCGTTTTAAGGTTTTTTTTATTCAAACGCAAATTGCAAAAAGAGCAGGTGGCTTGGGTTTGCCTTGATCAGAGCACCTTTAAAGTAGAAGAATGGCTGGGGGCTGCAGGGAGGTTGGTGGTTGTAGAGAAGCTTGGGTTTGCAGGACAGCTGGAAGTTGGAGGCAAGGTTACTGTTGAGGGGCTTGGGGTTGCAGGCAGGTTGATGGTTGGAGGCAAGGTTACTGTAGAGGGGCTTGGGGTTGCCGGACGGCAGGAGGTTGGAGGCAAGGTTACTGTAGAGGGGCTTAGGGTTGCAGGCAGGTTGATGGTTGAAGAGAGGCTGGGGGTTGTAGAAAGGCTGGTGACTGTAGGAGGGCTGGAGAGGCATTTATCAAGATGTGCAATGAAACCTTTCTTGGTGATAATTATTTTGGGGCAATAACAGCAGTGGTAGTGGCTGCTGCCCACACAGCTTAGACTGCACTTCTATATGGAATAGCCTTAAAAACAAAAACAAAAACAAAATATCACATATACATGAACAGAATACATATACATATCACATATACATGAAGAATGCATGAATATTAGAAGATAAATAAAATAAACAAAACTAAATCAAATAGGCACAAGAAGTGCCAATTCAGCAGTATTGAAGAAAATAAAATAAGCATATTGGCATTGGTTTGCATAGCACATGCACCTAGATATAGGGACATTGTTGCACACAAATAATGTCTATGAGCTGTTAAGTGATTGTGTGATATCATAGTAATAGTTGTAGCAAAAACAATTACACATTCCTATGGTAACGACAAGGTTTCTACACAATCTATAAAAGGGGACCAACTAATTATAAACTTTTTCCGAGACCTGATATTGTTATGTTTAAGCTCTTCTAATGGCAATAATAAAAGCACATCCTTAACCCAGTCTATGAAGGAGGGGGGGCAGGGGTGAGGGGGGGATATCTGTTCCTCCCATGAACTACTCAGAGAACGTGTGTCCTAGAGTGTAAAATATCACTTCTATAAATTAATGCTATGGTTAAACTGACAATAAGCCATTTCCTCCTCAACACTTCAACAAGTAGCCCATCAAATGCAGTGATTTGGTGACTTTATTATAATATTAGAAATCTAATTAGATATTCAACACTCTTATTTATTTAATACTGTTAATACACAAAATATTAAGATTACCTCCATGTTTGACTGAAGACTTGTGGGTCTGTAGGTGGGCCACCATATTGGGGTATTCCCCCACCCTTGGACAAAAAGGGCATTTGTAGCCATGATCTTCAGCAGTTGACATGCAGTGACATGGGGCTACGGAGCAAAAGTAGCAATAGCATAATAACGTTATCAAATCAATTACATGTTACATTAGCTAGTTATACATATAACATAATCCTACTATAAAATGAGCAAAACTCTGTCCCATGTCAATAAGTTGTTACATCAAACACGAAGTATCAAACGGATTCTCCGCCATTAACTAACGTTAACGTTAGGCTAACGAGTTGTTCGCCATTATCTAACAGCTAGTTAACAAGACCAATGTACACGGTCAGTTAGCAAAAATCAATAACATCAAACTGACGGTTTTGTAAAACTTTTGTACACCAAGTCGCTTACCGTTTCACGCTGCACCATTTTTTATTTTTCTGAGTGACGTCCGCTGAGTGACGAGTTAGGCCTTCTCATATAAGGGGCGTTCCCGAAGAAGAGGCGTTCCCGAAGAAGAGGCGTTCCCGAAGAAGAGGCGTTCCCGAAGCGCCTGCAGTCTGCAGATGGACCCTTCTCCGCCAAGTGCAGAGGGGGATGTGCAGATAGAACTTTCTGTTTTTGTATATTTGCATATTAAAAAAATTTATAAATCATGAATAATGATTAACACATGTATGAAGAACGACTTAGATTACTTTTATGTAATTAACTTTTTAATTTTTTTAAAATAATTTTTAATAAAAAAAATGTCAGATAGAACCTTCTTATTCTCAGCTCACAAGTTGTAGTTTTTACTTCCGGTTTACTTCCTGAAATTGTCGGCATTTGTGAGAAAAATATGCGAATATGCGTACTCAAAAGGGTGTAGGGCTCTGATTCGGACACAACCCTGGTCTAAAGTCATGTCACAGTTATTTCTATGTTATTTTAATGGCGCATATAAGTGTGTCTACATAGGCGTGTGCACAACGCGCATACACCCTCCTGTCTGATACACACAAGGGCGCGCACAAGCATGACTAAAAATATCAAGATTACAATGTGAAAGATTATTGCGTAGGCTATATCAAAAAATGCATAATAATAAAAGGGTCCATAGGTCAAAGACCACATACCTTTTTTTTTTTTTTATCCTTTATTTTTACAGGTAGTCTCATTGAGATCAAGATCTCTTTTACAAGAGAGACCTGCGAACAAAGATAAAAACACGTATAAAACTTAAAAACAAGTACAATTCAGCCACGTTAACATTCAGCATTCAAACAGCATACAGGGATATATCAAAGTAAGTAAGTAAAGTTTATTTATAAAGCACATTTACGATGAGTTGAGGCCGAGCAGTCGACTGAAGCGCCCCATTCCGCGACCGAGAGTGGGGGTTGGGCCGTACACACTACTATGGGACTGTTTGAGGACGTTAAAGAGATGGACGAACAAGGAAACAAGTACATACAACATTAAGAAAATCCATGTATAAAACTTTAAAATGTTCTAAAGGAACATTTGGAAAGCATGAAGCAT
Source organism: Synaphobranchus kaupii (assembly GCA_029718625.1). NCBI lineage: Eukaryota > Metazoa > Chordata > Actinopteri > Anguilliformes > Synaphobranchidae > Synaphobranchus > Synaphobranchus kaupii. The sequence goes on along the minus strand of CM056389.1, from coordinate 26,777,230 downwards.
TCTTTCCAAGAATACCTGTCCCTCAGCGAAGGGGAATGCCGCATTAAATTGCTTTCAGCCCACTCCATCAACATCCAGGTGATGTGCGTTGATACGTATAAGGTTACATGTAGACGATTTTCAATTATCCTGGATCAAGCTATGACTTACGGGACAATGGCTATCCATTGAAAACTATGCTGATAACACGTATATCCTAGTGCGCAAATTGTCATTTACACCTAAAACTCGCGCACTGCAATAGACGGACATTTCAGTTCTGAAAATGCGCTTCAGATGTCATTATAATACAGCTCTCTAAATCTAGGCCAACAGCTGTTAAGTAAATAGAATGGTTTTGACCGGAAAAAAAGAAGAAGTGCAAAACCTTGTCCAGTGAATATTGCATTTATTGTTTTTCAAATAGCTTAGGCTCCAGTCCCCGGGATTCACTGTGCATAAGGTTTTTTGGATAGCCTACGGTTAAAAAACAGAGATTAATTTAAATTTTACCATTTTAACCATCATTTTTTTTTAAGTTACATGACCAGGTTTCCATACTCTCATCTTATTAAAACCCAGCTGATTTCACCTGTTATACCATAACTGAACAAAAAGATTTTAAGAGTCTAATTAGAAACGAAAACAAATTTGCAGCACATTACACAATTAATTCACAATTAACTTGAATGCCATTCTCTGCATGTGTGCTTTAACTTCATGCAGGAGCATTCTGTTTCACCTGCTGTAAATCGCACTTTTCGCAGTCTTCCCAGGAAAGTGGACTTAAAGCATTGGTCACATTTCCGTAAGCAGGACATTATGAAACAAGGGAAAATATGCGTGAACCTATGGGTTGCCAACCTGACAGCTTTATTGTATTTAGTGTCATCATTAAGGCAAAATAACAGTATTTATCTTATTAATCAATTGGGATGGCAGTTACGGCTTGGTGGGGCATGCCCCATACCTATACAGCACCGAGAGTTTGGCACTTTTCAGGGTTTCCTAGAGAAGTAACCACAATGACCATATGTATGTCTTTCAGCTAGAATGTGTTTGCGTCTAGCCCATTGTGCATGCACGTCCCCATATAGACTTGGTTCATTAATTTACATGCTTCTTCATGATCCATAGTTCAGGTGGTGCTGTTCATTGTATTTCATTACACATTAAATACTGCTCATCTACAAACTCTTTTAATGTAATTGTGTGCCGTCTGTAATAGGATAACTGTTCTCATTCTTGTCAATAGAGGGCGTTATGGTTACGCAAATGTCTGCATGCATTTCTTTGGAATGCATGTCTCTCCCCATGTTTATCTTCATTATTCATCATTAGTTAGCTATAAAAAAATAAGTGATATCAGATCAAAAACATCTACGACGTAAAAAAAAAGCCAAGATACTCACGCATAGCCTACATAGCGCTGTCTATAAGTCCTTAATTCCAACTTGCAAAAACTAGGCCTGCCTTTAAAAGTATTGATATCAAAATGTGGCCAAGTTACAACTAACAATATTGCCTATCGTAGCTCAAACTAAATAAACTAGCTCTATTCCAAAGCAATGCTATCCAAACTTTCCTAAATTATTTAATGCAACTTGGCCCTGTGTTTCTTCATCTTACCATCTCAAGAGAATGTGGTCAATGAAACTGTATGTGCCACATCAAACTGCAAAATGAAAATAATTTATAGTGGAAATACTCTGATTCAGATGTACTAATAAAATGTATTATTATAATTATTATTATTATTATTATTATGTATTTATTGATTTATTTGGATTCCTATCAAAACCTGTGTGGTCCTACAGAGCATAGATATCCTTGTGTTCACAAAATTCTGTTTGCAAATATCATAACTACTATTATGTTAAGAAAATTGGTACTATTACTTATGTATTTGCCACCATCTGACCCACAAACATGTCTGGATACGTTTGTAAAAATGCTATATGTACGCTATTTACTAGGTAAAAATATTACTCATTTTTATCTGCATTTATTTATTCATCACCCCTTTCTCTATTGTACACAATGTTTCTTGATATAAATGTCTGTTTGTGAATTGTAAAGAAATATGTAGCAGCAGTTAACATTTTAAAACCTGTACATTTTCTAAAGTAAACTTGCCAACAAAGTACAACCATATCCTTTCTGGAGTGTAATTATTCATCAACTGTTAAAAACATTCATTGAAATCATATGTTGTTCCATGAGACACAATCTCTTCACATAGCATTGCTTTGGAATAGAGCTAGTTTATTTAGTGTGAGCTACGATAGGCAATATTGTTAGTTGTAACTTGGCCACATTTTGATATCAATACTTTTAAAGGCAGGCCTAGTTTTTGCAAGTTGGAATTAAGGACTTTAGGAAGGACTTTAAGGAATTAAGGACAGAGCTATGTAGGCTATGCGTGAGTAACTTGGCTTTTTTTTACGTCGTACACGTTTTTGATCTGATATTAGAATGCAGGTAATGAACTTCGGATGAAGCTTGAAATTCGAGAACTCCATGAGAACAGGCTCATGGAATTGATGTTTAACAATGTTTCATTGCATAATCAAACAAAATTTATTAAACAACCAGGCTAATTGGCGTTTTCTAAGGTGAGACGGAAGCCACTGGTAGCTTATTCTCAGCTGTTGCAGGTGCTTTTAACAAAATTTAACCGCATATATTTTGTAAAATAACAGCACTGTCGGGAATTACCAGGAACTCATAATGGTTAGTCCGAATAATATTGATCATACTAATACTAATATTGATCATTGATCATAGCCTATTCCCTGCTTGCACTACACACGCACGAGCATGAATGTAATGTAATGTCTGTTTCGCCATCATATAAGCAATCCGCCAAGTTGGAAAAGCAGGTTTTTAAAGGGAATGGGATATGACATTTTGATTGGTTTATTGCATTGTACGCCCAAGACACACCTATAATTAATGTAGAGGCTAGGTTCAGCCCATTAGCACCTCGCGCCTTACTTAGCACTCAACTAACGCGCCGTCTAACTAGCAAAAGTGGACTTTGACACACCTTAAATGCACTTGCGCCTAGCGTTTTAGACGATGCGCCAAGATTGTCAAGATAGAGCCCTAGAACAGCAAAGTGCACACCAATTGGCGTTGTGATTTTAAATTTAGAATTTTTTTATCCGTGTTTATGACATGTTTCTCTCCTGCCCTGACTTTTCCTAAATAGTTATACTGCAAATGCCTACATTGTTATAATTCAAAAATTCAACTTAGAAAACGGAGTTACTTGAGTTATTTATTTATTTATTTTTTACCTCAAAGACCCCCTCTAACCGCCACGTTCAACGCTATTTGGCGTTAGTACCCAAGTGAGAATTGATACTTCTCTCCTCTGGGAGCCGCGTTGACCGCATTCGCATTATGACCGCATTAGCGTCCTGAGACAGTGGTCATGTATACAAACTGTTCATTTATATAGTGTACCCAAAATAAAAAATATTGAAATGTATTGAAAGTTTTAGCCTATATACGCTACTGTTTACAGTTCCAAACAACAGTAGCAGTGCGATTTTGGAAACACATTTTCATCATTGTTTATGCTATAATTGCGTCCTGCCGTGACTTTTTACAACATAGCAATACTGCAAACGCCTATGTTGTTATAATTATAAAAGTAGGCTACCCAATTTTTTTTTTTTCTTGTGTGTAGACGTTGAAATAACACGTGGCATATTTTCATGTTATCAGAAGGGACCCATCTAATTTAATCCATGGCAGCACAAATTTGAAAACATTTTATTCTGAACATCGATAGCGTGGGGAAATACAAATAAAATTTTTAAAAGACTGAAGACAAAATATGCTTTAGCAGCAATGTATTTGCAGAATAACATGGAAAAATTAACAAAGGGCTCAGTGCATTTTTTCTTTGAATTTTTTCCCCCCGCTCCACACACTTGTTGCCTAAAGTAGTATTATGTCTGTAAAGCGCGGTAGCCTAATTCCTTTGCTTGTTTATCCTTTGTAATTGTGTTATTTACCCAAATACAAACGTTTGAATTGATTACAATCAGTTGGTTTATTTTTCAATAGTGAAATACTTTCAGGCATTAGCAGCAATTGTATGCTGTCAGCCTATATGCTGTTTACAACTCCTAATAGCATCGGGTATAGCGATGTTACATTCCACCTAAGAATTCATAATTTATTTTCAAAAGGGATCCATGTAATTGATCAAAAAAGCCACTCATCTAGGTTTTATTCCAATCTGATTGTGTTTGTACTGCAGTGCGACTTTGGAAAGATTTTTTTTCCCCGAAAATAGATAGCGTGTGAAAAAAAGTCTATTGCAAACTTCTAAAAGTGTAAATAGGCTACCAGTAAGATTTTAAGAAGCTGTCTGTCTTTATTGTTGATCTATAGCATTTTTGTTTACCTTAGGTTTGTTGGGCACTGGGCTTCGGCCATTATCACTTCATGTACTCTAGGGATGGCCCATCAGTGAGTGCCCATTGTTTTTGCACTATGAAGGCTTCGAAGTTCGGGGACATATTCTCCATGTTAGATGATACAGACTATGAAATAACATTATAAAAGCTCAATGCATACTTCACACCACAGCATACTTCACACTACCTATGTGAGACGTCTTTAGGCAAGTTGAGCAAGCACAAGGAGAATCAGTTTACACTTTTGTATGAAAAGGAAGCAGCATTCCTGGGGCTAAAGGTGAGAAACAATGGCCTACTTCAGTCAAGATGCAATTCCAGTGGGGTTAAGAGCTATCATGAGCCAAAACGAAATAGACGGTGTAGACAAACGAGCGTGCTACAGCAGCCGCACACTGACAGATGCAAAGTGACGCTACTCTAAGAATGAGAGAGAGGTGCTTGCTATAGAGTGGGCATGCAAGAAATTCCATATGTTTTCCTGTGGCAAAAACACAGACCACAAGTCATTAGAGACCATCTACTCTACTTCCCGAAGTCGAAACCTCCAGCGAGAATCGATAGGCATTGAGATTGCAGATTTACAGGTTCAAGGTTGTATACAAGCTTGGGCCTCAGAACATAGCTTATTCACTTTCATGGTTGACTCTCAATCCACCAGAATCTCATGACCCTGGAGGACGACCACGTCTTCTATGCAGCCAAGCATGTTGTGCCGTGTGTATTCACGGCAAAAGAGCTAGAAGACATGTCAGCCAAGGGACCTGGTCCCTGCATTCTGAGAGCAAGTATCATAAATGGCGATAGCCTACCAGTGTATTCAAACAGAACTCTCATGCGTTGGACAGATAGTATTGTATGGCAACTGCATCATCATGCCACGAGCAGCACAGAAACAGACTCTGATGTTTGCACAAGAAGTGCATCAGGAAATAGTAAAAACAAAACAGAGACTGAGAAGAGAAGCATGGTGGCCCATCATAGAGAAAGAAGCTGAACTGCTTGTGAAATCCTGTCCAGCGTGTCAGCTTAAGGGTACACCATCGCAACCAGTCCCCACTGTCAGAACAGAACTACCTGCTAAGCCATGGCAGGTTCTAGCCAATGAAATGTGTGGGCTGGCAGGTTCTAGCCAATGAAATGTGTGGGCTGTTCCCATCAGGGGGAAACCTCATCACTACAGACTACTATCCAAGGCGGGCTGAGTACACTCAGCCGCATCACTACATAAGCAAAAGTCTGAGGGAGAACTTTGCCATCCGTGGTTAGTCAGAATCCATTGTGACTGACGATGGAGCCCCTCTCATCTCTAGCGCTTTCAAGGCGTACCTGGAAGAACGCATCACTCTGTTCTGGCCTCAAGCAAACAGCGAAGTCTAACGACAAAACAAAACACTGTGCAAAGCACAGCAACTAAGCAGAACAAATTGTTAACAACTTTTGAACTGAGTCCATACACTGTTGTGGATAGGAAAGGGAACTGTGAGGGGTTGACAGGGAGATAAAGTGTTACGTTTCTTTTGCAAAACTGTGGATTCTGCCACAATCAGCACTAGAGACTGCTCACACTGGTGCTGACCTGACAGGGCCTGACACACAGCCAGCACATGACGAAGCCACACAGGCCTAGCTTCAACCTTAGACAGCCAGACAGCAGCCACACGCCAGAGACTTAGAGAGGCATTCCAGTAGCAGTATAACCTCCGCCATTGCTAAAACGGAAGGGCAGTCTGCCCCTAGCCATCACAGGGCATCATACATTCATAATTGTGAAATGAGTTCCAGACAGGCAATTTATGGGAAACAATTTCCTTTTGGACATAATGAGATGTAGCCTATTAAAGCTGCTTCTTCCACCATTGTGCCCTGAGTGACAGCTAAACTGTCGCTGGAAGATCGCTGGAGTGCGTTTATGTACTTTCTTGCGAACAACGACCACAGTGTAGGCCTATGTAAAGCGACAATAGAATTTTTATGAAAGTTCTGTGATTTCAGTCGAGCGACACTCTGTCGCTGAACTAAACTGGCCACTTGACACCTCTGCCATTTCGACGAAGGATGGACAATAGGCTATAGTGACCTGCTTAGGCACACTGTGACCGTTCAAATAGGCTACACCATTTGACACACATGGACTGTAAAGTAGAGCCACACAGTTCTTCAAAATTAAAATGATATGAATTCTAACACGATCACCATTCTCAAGCTTTTTTTGTCTCAGCATGAGCATCTCTTAACGTCCACCAGTGCCCTCTAGTGCCCCTGTTGAGAAACTTCAGGGGAAATACGGAACAAGTCGAGTCCCATATTAGTTTGACGGAGACGAAAGGTTTGCAGAATTAGCTATTCTCTGTATTTGTATGGCAATTGTAACCTGTCAATGTGTGATAACACATAAGCAGGCGAACCCCTTGTTAGCCAGACACTCGCGACTATATTAACCAGTCTTGTCAGACTGCTTTGTCAATGTCAATTTGCTTCCTATCTCAATTAACTTTAGCTAGCGACCCAAGTGCTGAGGGTAGTTTTAATGTTTCGAGTTTGTTTCAAGAATCCTGATATTTTATGACATTACCGACAGACAGGTTAGCGAGCTAGCTCACTAACCATCTATTGAATCAAGCTGCCAGTTTGTTATTTGGCTTGGCTGGCTGTCAATATTCAACTTCACCATAAGAAATCAGTCAAGGAAACGCCAATATGCCTAATATCTAGTTAGTTCGCTGGACATCTTACATGATTATAACAGTTGCTATCTGTGTGTAGGCTATGTAAATAATGTGAGTTAAACAGGAATTAATATAGGAATTAATATATGTAACGTCAAGTTTCACACTTCGCTAGAAGACCCTCAATTACCCCCATCACTAAAGCCAGCTATTTCCCCTCCTCCCTCCATTGGATACCAGTCACCAAGGGGCTTTGGTTTTTATAAAAACGCAAGATTTAAGACATAAGCTAAATATTTAATTTAGAACCCAAGATTTAAGATATAAATAAATATATATTCTTTGCTAAATATTTAACTGTTAAACACAGATTTGTGGTAAAAAATAAATATATAAATTAAATCTTAAATCTTGCTTTTGGAAAACGTAAGATTTCAGATTTAAGCTAAATCTTATTTTTTTAACTATTTATTTTTGAAACCAGGATTTGAGATTTAAATTAAATATATATATATATATTTGACAAAATATTTGTTTCTGAAACAGAGATTTAAGATATAAGCTAAATATATATATATATATATTTTTATATTTATTTTTGAAAACTCAGATTGAATATTTAAGTTATATATTGAGGACATGCTTATTTGATATGTATCAATTAAATCTGAAAACATGAACTAAAAGGTTTATTCAGCATGTCAGTTAAATCTTGGGAAAAAAAAACTCATATTTAGCATAAATCTTCAAGGAAAATGCCACATTTATGCTAAATCTGAGAAAAAAACACAGGAAAAATGTGTTGTGTTTTACTTTACATTTGGCACCCCATAGAGTTGTATGTTCTTTTTGTGCCATGATTAAAGGGACACTTAGAGTTAAAGTCCTGAGAATGGAATGATCACATTTCACTGGTTTAGGCTCTTTGGTGAGTGTCACCACCAGTGTGCACCAGTGGGAGCTCCTTTCTCATGTTAATTGTGAAGTACTGCCTGCTTCAGAAACACTTCACCAGCGGCAGCAAACGGTGAAAGGAAAATTTATGACAGAGAAATTAGGCTACCTGTTGATTCCAGAGACCAATTGCATTAATTAATCATTTGTAAACCACTTTCCCTCCTTTATAGGATTAGACAAAGAACTCTGTCTGAACTTTTTTTTGAAGCTCACAGATAACTTTTTTTTTTTTTGCTTGTTTTTACAATGTGGAGACACCAGGGGGGTATACTATGAAGGAAGTTTAACATACCCAGGGTTTCTTTGCTTTAGCTGGCTCCACAAAACCTAACCACCGCAATCTGGCTTAACCGGTACTAAGAACTTGGTTATCAACTTGCTAAGTGAACACAGGCTTTGTTAATCAAGGAGGTGTCTGCAGCGTATTTCTCTCCTGAGGAAAAAGACTGATACGGACAGCTATAATGGGCAGATACAAAAAACATAAAACAATCATAAGAGCAAAAAGCAACACCGTTGCCTCCAACAACAAAAACAAAATGCTCATCGTGCAAGTTAAATTCATTAAATGCAACTTATTTACTCTACCACTCAATGAATAAATCTAGCTATACTCTCAGTACATTGTCATACAGTTTATTTCTAATGTGACAACTGTACTAATACATTCTAGAGCTCCTCAACTTTAAACTTGTTACAGCATGTTTAAAATCTAAGAGACTCCCTCACTATACGCACATATCTCTATGGATCATTTTCAATGGAGACGCCTTTTTCCAAAGCAAAGGAGTTGATGGGTCAAAGTGCGGTGCTTTTATATGTTTAAATCCGTTAGCCCGAACATAAGCTGCCCTGGAGCAGTATAGCTGTGCAGAGTAAGTTGCCGTGGCAATATACCCCAATTAAAAGTAAGTCGGCTTCCTGATACAGAAAACCCAGAGTTGAAGCTTAAGTTAGCTCGCTAACCCCTTAATCTCGCTTCATAGTACATCCCTCAGGAATCATGTAAACAAACAGAAAAGGATTACGAGCATAGTAGTCCCAGGTTTACAAAGTGAAGACTTCACTTGGAAAAAGAAAAGAAAAAAGATAGGCAATAAGAAAAATAGAAGGAATGAATGGCTTATTCAACGGAAAACTTGAGCTTCAGGGACTTTGTTTTCTGCATTTTGAATGAAGTATGAAAGTATGAAAATAAAAAATAATAAGCACACTCCAACTGCATGCTTATGCTAAATACTTTCCATTTAAAAAATGGAAGTTTAAACTAAAATCCAATTTAAGAATATCCAATTAAATTTTACGATTTAAAATATTACAATAATAGTTTTCAAAAAAGGGTAACCACTCTTTTCAATTAAGTCTGACTTCCAATCATTGTTATCAATCTTTTACTATCGCATTGCTCTATTCTTGACACAGCCTGGTGGAGAGTGATTTAGCCATTTAATGCTGGGATTACAGTAGCAAATTCAGGAACAAAAAGACCCCAGAGCTAATGTTCATAATGCATTCGCAAAAAGGACAAATTACCTGCTTGCTTTCCAATGACACATTGTGCTGGTGCAATAAGCCATTTTTAACTTTGATTTTCAGAAATCATGATTACACAGACGATAAAACTGGAATAACAAAAACAAGCAAGTTGTTTTTAATCCACTAGACGATCCATACATTACTTTGAGGAAAAAAAAACCTTTTTCTTTCATTTCCTGGCAGAGAGTTAATATTAAGAGGGATTTGAACTGATGAGGTTGCATCCAGATTCATTTCAATTTGTGAGAGCCTTGCTATTATTTATTGCTACCGCTGGAATGGCAACTTGCTTGCAGGGGTAAGAGAGAAAGTTCTCTAACTTGTGTAAAAGCCTTCAACATTTAAATTTTCAGGTTAATCAAATGGCTGTAAGTGGTGGCTTAATCCAAGCACCCATCACACTTTGTGTTGTGTACTGTGGTGAAATCCATTTGAACCCCTTTGCAGATGCCAAATTTGGTAAATTTACACCTATTTAGGGGTGTTCTATTTAAGGCTTTATAACTCCAGGGGCTCTATCTTGACGATCTTGTTGCATCGTCTAAAACGCTAGGCGCAAGTGCATTTAGGGCGTGTCCAAGTCCATTTTTGCTAGTTAGACGGCGTGTTATATGAGTGCTACGTGAGGCGCAAAGTGCTAATGGGCGGAACCTAAGACTCTTCATTAATTATAGGTGTGTCTTGGGCGTAGGATGCAATAAACCACTCAAAATGTCATATCCCATTCCCTTTAAAAGCCGGCTTTTCCACCTTGGCGGATTGCTTATATGATGGCGAAACAGACATGCTTGTGTGTGTGTAGTGCGAGTATAACCGTATAGAAAGAGAGAAGCTTACTTTTACTCAGAAGTCCAAGGTGAGATTTGAACCCCGCTCCTCTCACTCGCAAGCGAACGCGTTACCAATCAGCTAAAGACGACATCGCCGATAGCTAAGGATAACGTCGTTATTTTGACCCTGAGGGTTGCGTCGCCAGAGAGTGTTGTTACGGTAACCTGCTACAAGGCCTTCGCTTTTTACTGCACCTCACTGTGCTTACTAGCGAACTAGCCGAGCTACACCCGCTACACGAGCAAGGAATAGGATATGGATCAATAGTATGATCAATATTATTCGGACTAACCATTATCACACGTTTTGATATACACAATAATAATCTGTATCATTAGGGTTTAACACCAGCACAGGTTCCTGGTAATTCCCGACAGTGCTGTTATTTTAGAAAATGTATGCAGTTAAATTTTGTTAAAAGCACCTGCACCTGTTTGATTATGCAATGAAGTACTGTCAAACATCAATTCAATTTTGCCTTAATGATGACACTAAATACAATAAAGCTGTCAGGTTGGCAACCTAGAGGTTCACACATATTTCCCCTTGTTTTATAATGTCCTGCTTATGGAAATGTGACCAACACGTTTTGCTAGCAGCTAATGCTTTAAAAACAAGTCCACTTTCCCGGGAAGACCGTGAAAAGTGCAATTTCAAGCAGGTGAAACAGACCTGCTCCTGTATGAAGTTAAAGTGCACATGCAGAGAATGGCATTAAAATGAATTGAGAATTAATTGTTCTCTTAACAATCGTTTTGTTCAGTTATGGTATAACAGGTGAAATCAGCTGGATTTTAATAAGCTCATAAGAGAGTATGGAAGCCTGGTCACCGTAATTAAAAAATATATAAAGGACGAAGAATAGGGCTAAAATTCAGTTAACATGGTGAAATTTATCTCTGTTTTTTAACCGTAGGCTATCGAAAAAACCTTATGCACAGCGAATCCCCGGGACTGTAGCCTATCAGCTATTTGAAAAACAATAAATGCTTTGGTCACATTTCCATAAGCAGGACATTATACAACAAGGGAAAATATGCGTGAACCTCTGGGTTGCCAACCTGACAGCTTTATTATATTTAGTGTCATGATTAAGGCAAAATAACGATATTCACTGGACTGAAGGTTTTGAACTTTTTTCAGTCAAAACCATTCGATTTACTTACAGGCTGTATTCCTAGATGAACATAGCTGTATAGTAATGACATCTGAAGCGCATTTTCAGAACTCAAATGTCCGTTTATTGCAGTGCGCAAGTTTTTCCATTGAATGACAATTCACGCATTAGGTGTAAATGACAATTTGCGCATTAGGCTTGATATAGGTGTTAATGGATAGCCATTGTCCCGTAACAGAAGATTACAGGAATTATTGGCAAATAAAGGCAAAATCATAGTAATATAGTTGGGTGGATTTGATCATAGCATCCAGGATAATTGCGAATAGTCTATAGTATCAATGTGGTATCACCCGTACTCGTCACATAGCAACGCTTTGGGAGAAGCCTCGCGTCTCTCCTCTGACGTCAAAGGTGGCCTTTTGCGTCGTATATTGACGGTTGTGGCCACATAACTTTTCTTTGGTTGTGGCACTTCAATATTATTATTTTTTTTTTTTTAATGCGCTCTTGCATTATGTAACGTTATGGCTAATGTTAGCTAACTTAAAATATACGGATAAATTATGGTATTATAACTACAGTTCGGGCATGAGCCTGAGTTACATGAACTCCTGTGAGGTTATGTTTAGGGGTTGGGGATGGCGGGCATGCTCGTGGTCAGTTACCAAGAAACAACATGAATATTCATGAGCAAAGCCTTCGCCATAGTAGGATTCGTGAATTCACGACCGAGTGCATCAACATGCTGATGCAAAAGGCCTCCTTCTGCATCCAAATGATGACACCGTTGGCTGCTGCCAAAGTGTTACTTGATGACGCCTTGGGATGAGAACAGCCTGATAGTATACATGTAACCTTACATGTACCATCGCACATCACCTGGATGTTGATGGATTGGGCTGAAAGCAATTTAATGCGACATTCCCCTTCGCTGAGGTACAGGTATGTGCTACACAATAATATTTCACATTGTAATCCTGATATTTTTTGCATGCTTGTGCGCGTCCCTGTGTGGAACAGACAGGAGGGTGTACGTGCATTGTGCACACGCCTATGAAGACCCACTTATATACACCATTAAAATAACATGTAAACAACATTACTTTAGACCAGGTTTTTGGTGGTTTTAGCACAAGCGCTTTCTGCTGGCTCAAGATAGCAATACGCCAAAAATAGTCCTGGCCACAGCTCATTTTAAGACCAACACGCCCAGTTCACTTGCTATGGGCGCAACATTACTTGGTATTTAACCGATGTGAGCGTTAGGGGCTATAATAAACCCTGCGCCGGGTGTAAGATATCAAAGACACTTGCGCTTGGGTTAGCGCCGCTTAGCGCCGGGTGTAAGATAGGGCCCCAGGTGTGAACATCACAAAAACTTGGAAAATGGCAGTTTACAATATAAACTTACTTGTCAAAATAACGTGCCACAAATTAAAAGAAATACTGGCAAGAATGCAAAACAAAGTTGTATTAAGTATAGCAAAGTGTTAAAATACTGAGAGCTACAAGTGTAAAATAGGTAAAACTATACATTTCCTGGATTATAAACTCCATCTCCACACGTGTGCAAGCTCTAAGGGTGATATGCCGAACTACCAAAGATCTATGATGCAAAATGTAAGCAGTGAACCCTGTTGTTCCTTAGTGTCTCCAAATCTATCCAAAATGGCTAAATCTGTATATCATTTATTGAAATACAAATCAACAGTTTTCACTCATGAAACTCACTTTTACATCAGTTTCAAGTGGTAATTACTATATTTTCATCAGTATAGGGGGATAGATATCAATGGGTCCAAAAACCTCAAAAAATGAATGATGAATGCCATACATAATGAATGCCATACTTGTTGTCCAATATAAGGCATATTCATTCTGCCCTTATGATGGTTTAAGATGAAAACATTGATATCACTGGTACACACACCAAAATATGTAGCCTAATCATTCACTCTTGTACTTCAATAAAACGTCACTTTTTTCTGTACAGTATGTAATATTTTGTCGCATGCCCTGGGATGACACATTTCTCTATAGTTGTTTTAAAAAAATGCTGTCATTCATAATGACTCCAAGGAAAATGTTACATTCATCTAGCACATATCATGACTGAATAGCACATTAAATTGGAATGAGTATTTTCCATGCCCTAAGTGACAAGTATAGCCCAGGGTGGTACTAATACGCCATAGCCTATATTATGTACGATAAGATTACAATAAATTAATATTCTCCCAGCAGGAAATGCTGCCAAATGTTCTAGCTTAAATGAAAATTTGTACATCAAACATAAAACATGACAGCCACCAATGAACGCTTACACAACAGCATGAGAAATGCACTCAAAATGTGAAAATAATATTGGACAAGACAGGGCTCCAGTGCAAAAACTAACCAACCACATATTACAAGCAGTATTATCAGGAAAACAGCAATTACAAATAACAAATTCTGTGTTGTCTGTAGGTGTTTGCATAATACTAAACTGATGAAACTAAAAATGCTGTTACGCAATGCTATAATTTATTAACACTGTCGCTAAGGATATCCTGTCCTACTTTGGATACAAGAGTTGTCAATCAAACCGGAATGACATTAAACACTTCACAGATACAGGAACAGCTCGTTGGGGTTTAGGTGTGAGGCTTTGAGAAAGTGTACTCGCGTTATAAAGGGGTGTGTATTTCTCAAACAGATTGTCCAAGACAATAACTGACCACTGAATCTTGAAAGGAACATCTCTATGCATAAAACCAATGGTAGGATTGTATATTTATTTCATATTAGTAGTAGATATTGACAGTAGAATGATGTGGTATAATTACACAATAATTACATTTTGCATTTGAGTGAGCAGGGCTTTTCACAGCTGTTTTGGCATATGTTCAGGCTATTGTTTGCTTTATATTGTTGCTAGGGCTGCAACAGTTAATCAAACTAATCAATTTAATCGATTATGGAAAAAAATCATCGATTAAATTTCCCCCCGTGCCAATTAGTTGATAATAAAAATGTAAAAATATATATTTAAAATTTTTTATAATTTTTTTATATAATCTCTACAAAGCGCTCATCTCACGGCTAAACGTTTTGCCACCATTTTCAACATTCTATCCCGAGCCTCTGCCATCCCTGCCCCAAGAGATGCGAAAGGAGGAGGGATAAAGTGGAGGGAGGGTAGAGAGAGGGGAAGAAATTGAGGATGGGATGGGTGATTGGTTTGTTGTTTGTTAAAAATGTATATTTAATTAAATAAATTATTATTTATTTTTATTATTCATTCTTTGATGAAATTATATGACATTTTTGTTCAGATCTGTCATTGTTATATCAATAAATTATGTTTTGAAAAAGAAAAAAGTGCCTCACGATTATTCGAAAAAGCAATCGATAGACTAATCACTAAGAAAATAATCGATTGTTGCAGCTATGTTGAACTCACAGATAGACGCTATTCTCCACTCTGTCACACATGGGTGGATATAGCTGAAGGTGAGACTGGGTGGGGGGTTACTTGTTAAATGGACTACCTACCGGACAATAATCCCACTTAGAAACTCTGTATTCGGCAGAATCGTGTACTAATAAAGCTAAAACACCGAGTGTGTTGTTTCTACTCAGTTTGTTTGCAGGAGCAATGAATGTTTATGTTCAGCAAAATCTTGGCGCCGGTGTCATGGCCACTAGGCGGTCTGCGCAAAGGAGATAACACAGGAAAACATTTAGGCTGCGGTCCAATCCGTTAAATGTTCTGCCCTCATGCACTTACCCTCGCCACTTCCACTTGGGGGAATCCCTTTAGAAACCGGAAGTTGGGCATTGCCAAGGTGAAGTGTGGTCCAATCCATTCGAAATGCAAGTGAAGTACATGAAATTAGTCCCTCAACCCTCGATTTGGCTCAAGGGAACAAGTCTGCAGAGTTCAGGCAGTAAAATTGCCCAGAATGCTTTACTGTAACCCCAAGCTTCCTGTTTCGGAAGTTAAAATTTAACCCCTTTGCGTATCTCCCGGGAAAAATCCTAAAGAGAGAAAGCGGCACCCATGTATAAGTAAAAAAAAAAAAAAAAAACTTTTATTGCACGACTGAAATGTCGAATAAATTAGGAAATTTATTTATTTAGTGGTTTCATAAAATCGCTTTAAAATGTATCTCCAGCTAATAGTTTCATGTTATCCTAGTAGGATTCAGTATTAGAATGATTATTTCAGTCCAGTTAACGATAACTAGTAGCTACATAATCAGCTCGTTGCAGTTCAGCGAGTATCGAGCAAACGAGCCAGCTGCAAGCTTATGGGCAATATTAATTATGCAATAATTATTAATTATTTTCATAGGCTATTCAATACAGGTTGTTCGCCTCTTTTATGTTTTACACTTCTGTGCTACCTGCAAAGCAATCTAGGCTATGCATCCACCGTTTTGATTGCAGTTTAGTAATATATTTGATTCGGAGGTATTTTGTAACATACAAGTGTATTATTCCCCATTCCTGCTTATGAGGTATTTTAAAGTGCTGTCCAATCAATAAATTGATTGTCAATCATTTTCTTGTTTGCTCTTTTGCCAGAATAAAAATTGCGATGTTGGTTGGAGCTTCCATCTTATGCAATTTATGGCAAAGTTTTACACAAACTCTTTTGTCAATGGTCTGCTGAAGTCCGGCTCTGGAAAATGTCTGAGTGCAATTGCGGTCCAATTCGAATAATTCTGCGCTCCCGCCCTAACAAATCCTAGGTTGACTATGCTTCTTGAATGCGCCCTGATTGTTGTTTGGCTTTGCTGTACTTGCGCTTCTTCACCTCCATCATTGCAGTAGCTAGCTAACACGCCGCTGAAACCTGTTCCCACCCCACAGGGTCTGTAGCCAAACCACCCCTTCCCACACAGAAAAGAGCAACACGCCCAGAAACTTCCTTATAAACATCTTATAATAATAATAATAACTTTATTTAGCGCTTTTCGGAACAAGTCGCTCAAAGTGCTTTCCAAAACAATTAAAACAGGATAAAATATACAAAGTAACATATAAATTTAGACCAGCAGAACATAGATAACATCAAAACAATAATAAAATCTATAAAATATGGAGTATTTAATAAATACAGGCAGAGGAGCACAGCTAGGGAAATGTGCAGATGTGCAGAAAGACCGAGATTGCCAGTGCATATGACTGGGCGTGATTATTTAATAATATATTCAAGGTAAAAACCCTGTATAAAGCACCTTTTATTTCATTTCAGTGTTTGTAATGGCAATAATACGTACTCTCTCTCTGTCTCTGAGTTGCAAAATATGAGTTAATTTTACTCTGAACATGTTACAGTGAATTGATCATTATACAGAGAGCTCAGTGTTTAGAAAGAAATAGAGCACATTGCAACATGCATTTCTCTGTGTAAAATGGAATTTGACTTGAATTTGAACTGGAATGGGCTTTACACATGCATCAAAATGTTCAGCTTAATATCAACTCCAAAAAGGTGCATCTAATTATAATAGAATACCTATGCTGCCCATCAGACTCATATAAACAGTGCTAGAGTTGATTTAACACCAGGAATTTTGTTGTGTGCATGTATTCTATTAATCCTAATGTCGATGTGAAGGACAGCGAAGATGCACTACGGAATGCCATGGAGTATACGCTCCTGTGGATGGCTCTGCTACTTTTCTTGACTTTGAGCATATTGCAAACTCGCAGGCCAGCTGAGAACTCCCAGGGTGGGACCCCATCTCTCTCTGCCCAATTGACAGTTTAATTTGAAATCTCACCAGGAGTCTCAAGTGGTAATATCTAATATCCAGTGTGTTCCTCCTCTTACTTATTCAAATGATTACAAAACAAAGTGTGACAGAGACAAACGCTGACCCCCCCCCCTTCTCCCCTCCCATCCACCCCTCAACCCCTGTAGAGGGGCGGAAATTAAATTTAACTCTGATTAATCGTGTGAGGAGCAGCGAGTTGAAAGACGCGTCTGATACCAGCTGACAAGAGACAAGAGGTGGTCTGACAAATTGAATTCACCTGCACTGAGGGAGACAGGGTTCCAAAATTGAACAGTGCATGTATTTGTGAACTGAAGATTGTGCTATTTTCACACTGCCATAATGTAGTGTGATTGGTTAACTCCAAGAAAGTCCTGCCACTCTGGTCTGGAGTACCAAGTGATCTGCTGGTTTTTGTTTCACCTTAAATCAGCAACCCATTCAGACCTGTGAATGCAGGTGAGGTGAGTTGAAGGCCCACTCAGTAACTGCGGTTGCTAATAACACAGTAATTTACAACTAGCAAAAAGACAAAGATATGGTACTACTATAGTATATAATTATTCTCCTAATAACAATATCAATATATCTCATGAAAAGCATACAAAAATATATATTTAAGATCTTCCATGTCTTCCATCGTAACTGTGGAGGCTGCTCGCTCTTCGGAGATTGGTCCCCCCCTATTTCCGGTTCTGTCGGCATTGTGATGTATGAACCCCTTATTGGATACAATGCCATTACTTGCGTTCATTTTCCTTACACACATATACACATTTCCTCTCTCTTAGGCACTCCCTTGGTTGTTCCAGGGACGATGTCCGGCTTTTTATTCTCCTCCCCCCTCCCTTTTCCTTATCATCTTGTTTATTGGTCACACCCCTACATTCTCGTTTCCGAGTTTGTGGAGACATCACCAAAATCTGCTGTCACCTGCATTAAATTATTCTGAATTATGCCCACCTGTCTGTAATTAAGTCTAAATACTGCTTGTGCTGTGTTACTATATTAATCTGATGAAGGCCACGGTGGCCGAAACATCATGTTTTAACCAATAAAACATTTTTCTATTTTTCCTATGAACGAATGTCACGCCTTTTTTTTAGCATTTCCCTTATACACGCACCACATTTTTCACCGTTACTAGCCTGCTGGTTAATGAAGTTATTATAGCACTGCAAGCTAAGTAGTTAAGCTGCCAGAGTCAGTTCAAAAATGGACCACCTGTCAAAAATTGTATATGGATATGTAGGACAAAGAGAAAAGCATGTGAGATACAACAAGCTTTGGGTTTAATATAGATTACAAATTGGTTCATCGTGTCAGGACACCCAACTGAGAACAGACAGACCTTTCACAGTTGTTAAGGTAGATTGGCCAGAGATGTTCCCTTTCATCTTTTCATAAATACAATAATCAATTAAAGTGCCTCTTGACATTGGGTGGCAATGGGTTTAACCTGCAACTAATGTGAACAAATGCCATTATTATTAAAAGAACATAAAAGTGGAATAGGACACTATTTCAAGTACGTGTTCACTTTAAAAGGTCCTCACTATTATTTCCAATGACTTGTGCGGTCATGCAGGATGTAGATGTCTTTCAAGTAACATGTAGCAGGAGCTTTCAAATTGTAGCATAGCATACTGTGCTAGACATATCAAAGAAACTGAGAATTAAAAAAACAAAAACTGAACACAGTGAAAAAACATTAATTCACAAAGATGAAGGGTTCATTACATATTCCTTTGTTGTGAAAACACATAGCATGAGTTGCAATCTGTATGATATTGCTGCATAATTGGACCTTTTGCCTAAGTGTGGCGATATTGGCTCTTGAAATGAAACAAAGAGTAGATTGTCTCAGCTGATTTACAAACATCTCAAAACGGCAATTCCCTACCTGAAAGGCCACTGATGATTGACAGGAGGAGAAGTGATTTCCATGGTGACCCCATACTTGGTCTTTAGGGTGTTGTGTCCCCTTAGCAAGATTGTTAGCAGGCCTGATTATTCTTCATTAAAGCTGTGCCTGGAAAACAAAACATAAAAATTAAGAACAGAAATTTATAACCCTAACTTCCCAGTTATCACCCCTCCCCATAGGCAATAACTGGGAAGTCAGGGTTCAAATGCTAAATTATGAAAAACACCAGGCAAAGAGGCATTGACAGAGAAAGATTGAGAAATTATATGGTAATGTGGGTTGATTTTCTAAAGTGAATTTTCCAGATTATGGCATCCAAAGTGAAGCTTTTTCCTCCGGCAGTGTGTGCTTCACATTACCCTTTACTGTGGTTTAAAAGAGTATTCATTCAACTCCAGCCAGCAAAATCTGGAGTCCTGTTTCTGCTCAGCCATAAAAATGAAAAAGTGATATGAGGTATGTAAGTGATAGAATAGGCTTGGTAACGCACATTGAAAACAGTAAAATAAGACAAACAGTACAAACAGTTGCAACACATTTTATAATAAAACACAGGTACCCATCTTAATCGCAATGGGCCTCATTGCACCAGCCCCAGAGTCCATTGCCACAATTACATTGTGTTTCCCCAACCAAATGCACTTGCCCATGGCCTATTCCAAGTGGATATTTTTGTTTAGCAGCAAAAATGAGTTCCGCAGCCTGTTTAGTCTAACTTGTGGGACCCTGAACCGGCATAAGCTGATATTCTCCAAATAAAGCATGGGCCACCACCTAGACTTAACATTATTTTTATGTATGCAGCTTGAAATAATGGCTCAAGTGCTTGACCTACAATCTTTGAACATATTAATAAAAATGTCTGGAAAACCTAACCTATACCAAAAGACAGTTGTACCAAACAGTGATCCAATATTGCATTATATCGTATTACGGATGGAAAAAAAATAAAAACAAAATATTGGCTGTTTGCGCCAAATGAGAAAATAGATGTGTTGCTGCACCTTGCTGCAGATGTAATCTTTGTGCATACTCCAAGACAAGGTAGCATCAACATATATTTCTAGATATTTATAGGAAGTAACTAACTCGTATGCATATTATGAATTGTGACTGATTTACAAATGATTTACTCTGTTTTCTTTTGAAGTAATATAAGAGAATTCTGGCCACACCTCTCCACTAATCTGAGAACGCTATGCCGATGAAGAATGGGATCATCTTTAGTCTCGAGCAGGGACAGTGACATCGTGTCATCCGAGAACGTTATTATGAACGTGTTTGTGTTGCTTGTGCAATCATCTGTACAAAGTGGAAAGAGCAGAGCTGAACTCACACAGCCTCTGAGTTGGTAATAATGTGAGTTGAGAATGTTTGGTTGACCCAGACCACCTGTACTCTTACTTGTGAGAAATGAATGATAACACTCAATCAGATAAGGGTTGACCTGGAGTTGAATAATCTTTCACAGTAGGACCTCTGGCTGACTGGTATTAAATGCAGATGAAAGGTCCAAAAAGAGAGCCCTGGCAAGTTTCAAGTTTATTTATTTAATAAAGGGGACAATTCACATTAATAAACATAACATAAAATCTGCTAGATTTAGCCCTTAGGGCTCATTTTCATCTGTAGTCCCTCGGCAGGTTGAAGGAAAAGCATAACATACAGTAAATCATGACCTACACAGCAATGAATAAGCAGCATCAAGTCCATAGCAGCACGTAGCAACACACTGATCAAATAAAGCACGCACACACACACACACACACACACACACACACACACACACACACACACACACACAGTTGAAGTCGGAAGTTTGCATACACTTAGGTTGAAGTCATTAAAACTAATTTTTAACCACTCCACAGATTTCATGTTAGCAAACTATAGTGTTGGCAAGTCGGTTAGGACATCTACTTTGTGCATTACACAAGTAATTATTTCCAACAATTGTGTCATGGGTTGCGCCTGCCTTTCCTTATTCCTTATTATTTCACTTTTAATTCACTATATCACAATTACAGTGGGTCAGACGTTTACACACTAAGTTGACTATGCCTTTAAATTTTTTATATTTGGTCACATATCCTTTGCATGCCATGGATTCCTGATGTCTGTGACCCAACATCAAAAGACTCTTGATATCTTATTTTCTGGTACTCTATACAAGTGATACTATAACGTCTCTGCATTTGAATGGATCTCTATGGGAATTGGGGGGTGGGACTAGATTTAGCTGTAAATTATTCTGGAACAGTATGGAATACATGATTGGTAAAATGGCTGTAAGTCATCAAGGGTCTGAGGTATCAAACAAGCCTCAAACCATCCCTCTGCTGCCAGAAATGCAGTAGATATGGATGGATAACTTGAAGGGTTTCTTCTCCTGACTTATTTTTTCAAAGAGTTCAATAGGATAATTTGTCAGGAGAAATTACCCTTAAAGTGATCCATCCATCCATTTACAGCTAAATCTAGTCACACCCCCCCTCAATGGTTTAGTGAGGCTATGCTAACACTGAGGCCATGGATACATTATTTAAATTTGGGAGTTGGGGCAATACACAAAGACAGATGGTAAAAAGCCCATCTATTGTACTCCAAGTTTAATCTAATGTAAAGACACTTTGCCGGTCATAACATGAGCTTATTAAGTGCCCATCTTTAAGGCAACTCAGTCTGTGGAAAAAGAATGATTTAATCATTTCAATGGTCTCCAGATAGCAATTATAAAAGGCACATGTGCAAATTAAAAAAGAAAAAGAAAATGCAAAACATGACCAGTTGGCAACAGCATAAGGACGATATGGCAGCTGCCACTGTGCCTTGTTCCAAAAAATATATACAGGTGGCTGGCTTTGAGAGTGGAGGGAAAGTGTCAACTGAAGAGGTTAAATTATATCAATGAGTCATGCTCCAGCTGCCATTCTACACCGAGGGTAGAGTGACCCCAGTGAATGTTTCCAGTGTTTTGGAAATCACCAAGGGGCACAATCCAAACCAGACAGATAACGAGCCTCGTCTGTATACACCTGTGCATCTCTCCCCCTGCTGCAGGCTTAGTTTAGACATCTGTATAAATGCCACAATCACCTTAAGCAGCTTCGCTTATGCAGCTGATCTAGCACAGCTAATCTGTACAGTTAATACAGTACATCTCATTTTAATTAAATAGGTGCAAATTCTCTTGATATGAACATGATAAGGATATTAAAGGAAGTTATTGCATTGCCACTAGATTAATTGTCAAATTATGCCCCTACTTTACACGAGGTGTATCTTAATAACCATAGATAAATTTCATCTTTAAGACAGAGAGCAGCAAAATCAACTTTATTTGCTGGGATGGTACAGCCAAGCGGCCAAGACTGGGCTTTCGTTTTGAAGCTCACTTCGTGGTTGGGCTGGGAGCGGCAATTGTGCCTTTGCTCACTAGCGCCACTGCGATTGGCTCCAGTATACAGTATAGGTCTTTCACCATGTAAGTCAATGGCAGCAATGTGGTCAAAATACTCAGTCAATACATTTTTTTAATAAAAAAAATAAATAAATAAATGGAATTGCAATAGATGCCTTTCCTTCATCTAATGCCTCTGCATGTGCTGATTTTTTTTTAAATATTGTGTCGTTTGGACAGGGTATTAACATTTGTTCAGGACCAATCAGAGGGACAGGTTGAGTCCTCTTTGGCTCCATGAAGCAGACGCAGTTTGTACAAACTGGCAGCGAAAAATACATCCGGAGACTTGGAATTCGGTTTTTACGAGGCCGTGGGAAGGCAATGAGTGACGTCACAGTGACTTTGTCCATATTTTTATACAGTCTATGGGTACAGCGTGTTTTGCAATTACAATCATCAAAATAAGCCACAAGCATCTACCTACCATACAAATAATAGCACATTTCAAACATTGTTGAAAAGAGCATCCATGGTAAAGCTAGTAAGTTGTGTATCGGATGTGGTTGGAGGGATATGCAGTGTGGAGTATTTGTTTGGGACCGTAATCCAAATGTTATAAAAGGTAGTATGGCTGTGCTGTAGTACCCTTGAGCAAGGTACCTAGAGGGTAATTTTCAAAGGAACATACACCATTTAAAAAAATAAAAATAAAAATAAAAACTTACTGTACATATGAGTGCAAGTGCAGCATAAAAGTAAATTGACAAAACTTCTAAAATACTGCCTCAAAGTGCAGCCTGCCTAAGTCTTCCCATATACTGGGAATTAAATAATTCCACTGTCACAAGAAAAAGCTTGGAATTCTTAGGAATAACAACCAACTTTTTTCAACATACTATGGTTTAGTCGCATGAAGGTATGAACCATCTGAGTCAGACAGCTGGACGAGAGCTTTCCCCTTGTCAACAGACCTGCACGGCTATCCTCTCCTAGCCTGTGGCTCACCATGCCAATAGGACGGGCAGCAGGGAGAAGATGGAAAAAAAAACAGAGACCCTTCTGACCTACCACTTGCTCCTCTGCATTTTCATCCTCTGTTACAACTGCGAAGGCTAACTTATCAAATTGTACTTAAATGACAATGATAAAATTGAAAACTCATACCATATCCCAAGCAAACTGTTCTCTACTTTCTCTTCCACCCTCCCCCTCCCCCACCCCCTTCAGCACTCACTACAGATAACTTTGCCAACTTCTTTGACAGGAAGGTTGGTGCTCGATTTTCTTTTCGATGACATTCTAACATATTTTCCCACTTGTGTCCATCAGTTGTCTATTTTGAATGCAGCTCATTTAAAGGGTAACAAAGCACTAAAACCACTTATTTTAGATTTGGTTGCTACTGATTGATCCTGGTCCAAATCTTGACATTTTTCTGCAGTCAGCGCGAAACAGCATAAACCCAAAGGATCTGGCTCAAAAGTGCCTCTAGTGATGAAACTGCACGTCCAGTCGGTCACTGGCCAGAAACTTCATCCAGCTGATGTATTCCTCCCGGTGACGAAATTGAAACCTGTACAGCTACGCCCTGAAGTTTTGGAGCGAGGGCGGGCTACGCCCCAGTTATAAAAGATCTGATCTCAATGCGAATAAAAATAAATAAAGAAATCTTAGCTTAGGCTGGAACCTGGGAACTCCTGCATCAAAGTCACACTAAGCACAAGGCCACAACACAGATGCACATACATGGATGTTTTTCTCCGGTACTTTAACATTACCTAGGGTGGTAGGGGTAGGCTACTGGACCATGCTGGCTTTTCTCTGAGATTGAGACTAGTGACACAGTCTTTCAAATGACATTTGTTGAAAACATGCAAGCAATAGCACAGTTATTTATACATTGTCTATATTAATGCAACAACGCGCTCTTAACCAGACGATATTTTGCATGAAAACTTTATTTTCTGTGTCTGACAAAGATATTTGTTCCCGTACTGCGTAAACGTGACCTGCGGTAAAGCTTTTGTTGGTAGGCTACTGGACCATGTTGGCTGACTTTCACCTCTTTTAACCCTCATATTATCTTCACGTTTTATGACACCTTTTATGTTTGGAGTCAAATTGATCCCAAAAGTTTAACTCTATAAACTTCACTGTATCCGTCTCAATTACAGTATTTATGTTTGTCTGAAATTATAAACTACAGCTTTAAGAAAACCCCGTAAATTTTGACGCAGTATTTTTTTTAAAGGGTAGCCTTTTGCGAAAACCTCAGCTTCTCCAGTTACACTGCAGTGCAATAAATTAGGAGGGCACTATTAATAGCCCAAAGCACTTATGACCATCCTCTGGCTACAGCCACAGACTGTAAAATGCATAAAATTCACCGTTTATACACGCTAAGAAAATCATGTTCACGTATAGAAACAATAATATTTTTTTAAAATGTTGTACAAATGAGCATTCGCCGTTTTCCCTTGCTTACTGTACTATATACAGTACCTGATGCACTTTCGGTTTAGAAGACACCTAATTTTTTTCTCCAAATTCTCTCGTATAAATATGTTTAAGAAACCAAGTACTAGCCAGTATATTCAGCTAAAGCTGTTTTCTGATGAACCCTGACGAGTTTATCTTGTTATATTTCACCAGTCCCGTACAGTCGACATTTCCACAGCGACCACCCGTCGCACTTCGGTCTGAAATACGTTGCTGTTCTTGTGTAAATACACACGCGCTTTCGTACGTTCTTTTTTAAACGTATTTAAATACATTAGGCAACGGTTATGGTTATTATATATATATACTGTATGTGACTATTCTGAAATAAATGTATTCTGTAGCAAATTTCTGAATGATACAGTTTCTTCTTCAGTTCGAACTTAAAACCATGGATGTGCAGGGAATATTTTTTTAGATATTGACTTTTAAATAAAAGTAGTAGAAACCAGGTGGAAATTGCTTCTGAAGGGCCAAAGTAAATAGAGTTAAAGGGTAACAAAACATGCTGGTTTAGCTAGACCCCGTCCCCTTTTGAAATTGAAAAAATGCTGAATTCTGGGTGTGATAAGGTAATAATATAGGGGCTGAGCTCCAGGTATCAAACCACGCCCCAGCGAGACCCAAGAAGCTAGCTGCTGCCGAGGCAGAAGCAATGGTGGAGAATGCGGCACGCATAGCCTCGTTTGGGCATATAATGATGCGGCCAGTAAACAACAAATCACACGCTGTACAAATAGTTACCCATGCCATTTATTTTTAATAAACTGTATATTTAAATAAACTAGCTAGCTACTTGCTAAGCTAGACTGAAAAATGAACGAGTCAAAAAACAAGGGACTATCAAGCTAACTATAAAAAATATACCAAAAATAGGTTACTATAACTGACTAGAATATTCAAAAAAGCGAAACTGTAAGCTAGCTATATATATCGCTCACTCTCGCTCTATCTCCTCTCCTCATCCATGGCACGCAGATCAACCACAGAGATTCGCTTTTATAGCTGGGGCGTAACCCACCCTCGCTCCAAAACTTCAGGGCGTAGCTGTACAGATTTCAATTTTGTCACCGGGAGGAATACGTCAGCTGGAGGAAGTTTCTGGCCAATGACAGACTGGAA
Organism: Synaphobranchus kaupii; assembly: GCA_029718625.1. NCBI lineage: Eukaryota > Metazoa > Chordata > Actinopteri > Anguilliformes > Synaphobranchidae > Synaphobranchus > Synaphobranchus kaupii. Next base: position 26,750,980 of record CM056389.1, on the reverse strand, counting down.
GTGCAGTACCTAACGTTTTACCACTAGAGACACTTTTGAGCCAGATTCTTTGGGTTTATGGTGTTTTGCGCTGAAAAATGTCAATATTTGGACCAGGATCAATCAGTAACACCAACTGTATCAGTTCTCATCTAAAATAAATGGTTGTAATGCTTTGTTACCCTTTAAACTGACACAAAACTATTGTAATAGAAAAAATAGTTACACTTTCTGTGTCACCTTTTGTGTACCAATTGATGAGGCTTTTTTTCCCTAAATTTTAAAAATCTGTTATGAAACATCTAATTAAATTTAGATCCAGAGGTAAGTGAAAGTTTAAAACCTGTATGGGAAAGTGCCATCAAAATTACTTGCAGAAAATCAAGAGATACAAACTCATAAAACAAAACACACATTCACAAAAAAGCAGCTCATACAGTTTGTTTTTTTTGTTTTTTTTACTGGGAGGTGGGTTTAGTTGATATTTTCTTACATTTGTTTGTGGGTTTCTTCCCATTCATGCCATATCGTAGCCAAGCCACTACCAAATAAAACCAAAGCATTTGATCAAAGTTTCCTCCCATTCACCAAATCACAAGCATAACCTACCAATATGCTGTTTCATTGGAAAACTATTTTGAGTGGTTGATAGCCATCTGGTCATCACCAGAAACACATATTTAGGAAAAATAAACATGCTCAGCATGGATGAGAGAAGAATGCTCATTTCTGGCAAACGACGGAAGAATGATTTACTGCAGGGAGAAAGTGGATCAACCAGCACCACTGAAGGGGCTTCAAAGATTCATGTGCTAATGACAGGTATAATTAAGTCACAGAGACATAAAATCTGTTTGTAATCACAACCTGCATAGAGAGATGGAGCAACACTACAGCGATCCTCCACATCTTTTAAATATAATACAAGATTCTTCCAAGCTAATATACGTATGTAAATTAAATGTAAATGCACCCTGGACTTAAACTAGGGATTTTCTCACTTCTCCTTCTTAAGTCGCTTTGGAACAGACTTTAATTGCGTGTGATCTTAGATCTTATTCCACCAGATGTGGCGACTCACTTTTCTAAGGCCTGCTTGTCTGAAGCCTCTGTTAAATATGATGTTGTTCATTTACAATTAAACAGATTATTAATATTACTAATCACTGGAGGTAAGGCTAACTGAGACACCCACCTGGAGAACACAAACCTCTGACTGTCTTCACTAACTTCCACCTGCCACCAACATCAACACAACGGCAAACAAGTTCCGGGAGAGGTGCCTGCATGGTCTGCCGTTTTTGTTGTAACGCCGCACTTAATCAATAAATGAAAGAAGTTTATTACACAGCTACCTCACTTGGTTTCTGGGGTCTGAACTGGTTAACTATACTAAATCAGAGGAAACAAAAACCAGAAAGCCCTTCATCTCGTCAGAACCAGGGCTGGAGACCCAACTACACTGTCAGCTGTAACTTGATCAATCTTTCGGACCTCTATCTTATAAAGCTCAGCGTTACATAGCATCAATCTCTAGATGCCTGTATTATTGTCTGCAGGTAGCAAATATTATTTTTATATTTTTATACCACATTTCAGGAGGAAGCTGGCAACCAGAGGCCAACCTGGATAATTAAGGGCCTGATTTACTAAGACCCTTAAAACCAATGACTAGTCATGCCATTTTTCTTGCACCAGTCATTGGTTTTGTTAGTAGTTTTGCGTGTGCTAAAAGGTTTTTCACATGCTAAGGTCTTAGTAAATCACTCCTAAGTGTTTCCGAGTTGTGCTTCAGCATTTTATGGTTGACCTGTCCAAGGCATGTCTTGTGTCATGTGTGCTTTTTCCCCTCACAGATTGTTCAGTCAAGATATGAAGTACTGGTGTCTCTACACATGTTTGATAAGTCTCGACCACCGAAGAGATGAGGTAACTGGTATGATATTTAAGAAGGTGTCAAGCCAGTTTACTTATTTAATAGGGGGATCATTATCCTCACAGTACTATGAGCTTAACCAACTGTGATGTGAGGTAAGTCTACCCAACTACCAGGGATGTACTATGCTAATTAACTAACGCTCAGTTACTACTTTTGACAAATCTAAATGTCATGTAGGTAGGGCTTCAAATTGAGGTGGTGATTCAAGCCAGCTCACCCACAGTTTATTATTATTATTATTATATTTTATACATTCTACAGCATCTGGGGTCGAGACAGGAGGGGAGAATGTGACATATAGATGTGAATGAGTCTAGATAAGACTGACAAACACCTGTCCCTTGCTTGAACAATTCAGTGTACATGGATGGTACCTACACTGGTCAAGCTTAGTTTGCAGGTAGACATTCAAGTCACACATTACCTTCCTTTTTTATTCTGCTTCTAAACACAACAACACCCACATTGCTGTCTCTAAGCAGGTGTGCACAAAGCTAGTTTTGCGACCATAATCTGAGAATTAAAGATTTCAAAGACGGGTTCCACATACTTACACCGCGCAGTGTTTGTGATGCACAGACAGCTGATGCACAAATATGACATGAAACCTTCCAGCGCATCTTAATCTTCTTGACCTAAATGGAGCATCTGCAGAGTGTACTTCCAGTCCCAATGGTGTCTTAGCGCATTATATCCATTAAGAACAAGCTGTCCCACATCATCCTGAGAAAGATGCAGACATAGATTACATTTCGGGCTATAACAGTCTGTATTGCCATTTCCATCACTAGAAATTGAGTGTGTGATTTTTAAATTTAATGATGGAAGTATGGATGTTACACAGCAATGCATTTTTTAAATAAATGTATTTCAATATGTGGAAGTGGCAATAATTAGTAGAGTATATTGTATAAAATATATATTTTTTTCTATATAGTTTCAGTATATTCAATTTCCAAAGGGGTCACATTGCCCTGTAAGAGAGATTTTCAAATATGTCAACACGCTTTTTAGTTACCCAAAATGCAGCCTGGCTTAAACCAGTTTACTTTCAGAGATTTTCAGACATACAATAGCAGGTTCTATTTTGAAATTATCGTTTTTAATTATATGGTACAATGCTGCATGTGCTGCTGCCGTGTGATTGGCCTGACAGCATATCCAATGGCAACTGTGCTCAGAACTGAAATCATCAATGCACAAAAAGCAGACAATCTAAAGTAGTGGGATATATGCTCACTTAGCAGGCTGAAGACGGTAAAAATTTAGTAAAATTCCTGATTTGTTGATTATAAAAACAGGCGTGGAACCCATGTAGTGTTAAAATAAGAGAACTGTGTCTGCATTTTGATCGAACGCGTCTCATTGAAGTGAGAGACAAGATCCGGCTGAGAGTAGGCTAGCATGCATGACTGCCCCTTTAATCCGGTTTGAAATTATTAATTTCCTACTCTGTATTTTTTATTGTCTCACATGCAGGTCAAATCAAAATTTTAACATAACCTACTTGATACATATTGCAAATATAGGCTTTGGTAGATATGCGTCTACGACTGTTTGGATTACACCTGCAATATCTCGGGGGTATACTATGCAGCGATATTATGGGGTTCACAAGCTAATTTAAGCTTTAACCCTGGGTTTTCCATACAAAGCTGACTTACTTTTAATCGGGGCATATTGCCATGGCAAGTTATACTTCACGGCCAACCCGGTCCGGGACACGTTATTGAAAAAAGCATCGCCTTTTGACCAATCACCTCCTTTGGAAAAAGGCTTCTTCTCCAGGTGACTGGCAAAAGAGCGGTGAATAGTTATAGCTAATATTGCTTATTCATGGTCATGGTCATGCATAGCACCACGCTACAATAAATGGAAGGAATATTTGTTTCACCTTGCATGGGTTACACATCTATTATATACAGTGCCCTCCACTATTATTGGCACCCCTGGTAAAGATGAATAAAAACGGCTATAAAAAATTCACCGTTTGGTGAATTGGCTTAATCTCACACTGAAGAAATGAGAAAGATTCAACCTTTAATTGATGTAAATTTATTATGAGAAAAAAAAATCCCTCATCATCAATAATTATTTTTAACAAAACCACGTGTGCCACAATTATTGGCACCCCTGCATTTATATATAGAATAAAGTAATCATTTTTAATATTTGGTCACATATCCTTTGCCATGACTTCCTTATGTTTGTGACCCATCAACATCAAAAGACTCTTGATATCTTATTTTCTGGTACTCTTACAAGCGATACTATAACGTCACTGCATTTGAATGGATGTCTATGGGAATTGGGGGGTGGGACTAGATTTAGCTGTAAATTACACTGGGCAACGTGGTATCACGCGTACTCGTCACATAGCGACGCTTCTGCCCAAGCGTCGCTATGTGACGCCAAAGGTAGCCTTTTGCGTCGTATATTGATGGTTGTGGCCACATAATTTTTCTTTGGTTGTGGCACTTCAATATTATGCTTTTTTATGCTTTTTTTTTTTCTTCATCCGGTAGAGGGTTACGTGAACTCCTGTGGTCGGGCTCGCCCAATATCTTAACAGTTCGGGCATGAGCCCGAGTTACGTGAACTCCTGTGAGGTTATGTTTAGGGGTTGGGGGTGGGGTACGGGAATCACAAACTCAGAAAAATCAACGCGCACACGGCGAAGACTGAGCGGGCATGCTCGCAGTCGGTTATCATGAGCAAAGCCTTCGCCATAGTAGGATTTGTAAATTTGCGACCGAGTGCATCAACTAATGATGCAAAAGGCCTCCTTCTGCGTCTAAAGGATGATGCCGTAGGCTGCTGCCCAAGGAATGAGACCAGTTTGCACTGGAACAGTATGGAAACACATGATTGGCTAAATGTCATCAAGGGTCTGATGTATCAAACAAGCCTTAAACCATCACTCTGCTGCCAGAAATACAGTAGATATGGATGGATAACTTGAAGGGTTTCTTCTCCTGACTTATTTTTCCATAGAGTTCAATAGGAAAATTTGTCAGGAGAAACAACCCTTAAAGTGATCCATCCATATCTACTGCATATCTGGCAGCAGAGTGATGGGATGAATCAGAATAAATTTACTTCAATTTTTTTTCAGTGTGGCATTAAGCTAATTCACCAAACGGTTAATTTTTTATAACCCTTTTTACTCATCTTTACCAGGGGTGCCAATAATAGTGGAGGGCACTGTAGTTTAAATCTTTGTGCCTTTTTAAAGCCAACCCTCAACTCAGTCAGATTAGGTATACTGACATCTTGACAAGCCTTAAAATGCAAGCCCAAGCACTCCTTTTGCATTCTGAAGAAGGCAGAGCTGAAACTTCTGTGTGTTTTTTTGTTTGTATTTTAATGTACCTGTTTTTATTCATAAATAATGAATTTGCCAGAATTCAATTTGTCATGAGTGCAGACCTATCCTTTTTATATAATGATTTTTGTGTTACACATAAAAGTAAAACTAATCTATTTTGTCAAGCTGATATAGTGTGATGGTACAGTGCCTTCCAAGATTATTCATGAGCAAAGGTGGCTTGTAAAATAAAATACCTTTACAGTATATCAACCATTCTTCAGAATCTTACAATTTTTACTTAAAACAACAAATAAAAAAATAAAGGTTTTTGGTTTTTCTGGTTTCACTTAATTAACATTTTTTATTATTATTTTTTAAATTGAATTAACTAATATTGCGATTAGCACTGTCACAAACATAACAGGTCAACTCCATCACCCTTCTAAATTGGTTTAAAAATGTCCTCTTAACTGAGAAAAAGGCTATGCTGTAAAATAAGAACTAACACTATGTTCCTGCACGACCACTTCGCTGTTCTACAGCAGGGCGACTCGCACTTCCCCCCCTCTGTGTCAATGGCTCTCGCTCGTCCCGACTGCGGAGCTTTTCCACCCTAGCTCCTCAGTGGTGGAACAAACTCCCCATTTCCCTACGTTCTACTCCAACACTGCCTGTGTTCCGTCGTGGCCTGAAGACACACCTCTTCAGACTACCTTGACTGATATACTAATCAAGGACCTTTTCTCATGGTACTTATTCCCTGTGTATTCTTGTCTGTTTGTTATAGTTTATAACAGTATTTAGAATAGAATTATAGTATAGCTGATTTACCTACAGCTTACTGTGAACTACATTCAATGTTCATTACTAGGGATAGCTGCTACATTATGTGAAGGATGTCTTATCTGTTCTGTAGTTACTTCGATGACCTTTCTGTATGGACTTATTGTATGTCGCTTTGGATAAAAGCGTCTGCTAAATGACTGTAATGTAATGAGAAAATATATAAGTTTGTCCACTCCATAAGATAAACTGTTACATTATCAATAGTATCAACTATTGTTTGATAATGTATATGATGACGGAGGTCGATTCTCTTTAGTCAGAGATTTCAGCTATTTCCTTGCAACATCATTGTCTTCAATTCTTTTGAACAGTGACATTAAAAAAGCCTCTTTACATATTTGAGGAATAAACAGTAGAACTGATATGGAAGCGTATACAATACCAACAAATGCAAATATGTAGACAATGGGTAACTGAAACACAAGCACTTCAAGTAGTTCATTTAGAAAGAAGCTTGCTGCTAAAAAGTACAAATAAGAAAAAAAAACAAAGTACAGTGTTTTTGCAAACAATACACAATTCACATTGTAACCAAACTATCACACTGTGAGCAGGGGCGTACCCACGGGTGGGCCTGGCCTGTCACAGGACCACCCATTTCAAGCCGAGGCCAACCCAATCACGCTGGCTTACAAGCACGTAGGCCGGTCCCTTTTACGTACGTAGAACTGCAAAGTCTTTGCGCGCGCATAACCACCACGCTCTGTATTTCACTGCTGCTCATGTGAATAGCCCTAGCCAAAGTTAGCCATAAATTACCTATGGAATGGCAAAACAAAGTTCAATCTTCCGCTTTTTCAAAAAGCCACAGGCTGCGTCCCAATATTCTTCACTCCCCACCTCCCTTACTCCAGTCCCCCCACTACCACTCCTCTCTAACCCGGAAGTAAGCAAAACTGTCTGCATCTTTTGAGTAGGCTACAAGTATTTGCATGTACAGTATACAATGTATCTGACATTGTGGTTTGCGTCGAGACATTAATTAATATGTAACCATTAATACGTAATTAAGATGTAATCAGCGACATTAGATTAAAACACAAAGATTCCTTTCCGGGGCACGGAGTAGAGGAGGTGGTAGTGGAGGAAGGGAGGGTGCATTATTCGACTATTGAGACACGCCCACCGATGGAGGAGGAGGAAAGCACGCCTGCTCCAGCACCGACTGAGCCGCCCAATGAGTGTGAGATACCGCCGGAGAGAACCACAGAGGAGGCTACAGCTTCTCCGATGCAGGAAGCTTCTTCTCCCCCCTCTGACGACGGTGAGACGATTCCTTTGACCATGCCACCGTCAGATTTGTCTGTTGTGGATGAAGCAACCCTCGCAGCCGAAATCAGTGTTCCCCGCAACCAACATTTCAGCAAATTTTCCCATAAGTGGTATGGAGAATTTAAGTGGCTTGAAGACAGCTCAGCAAGGAACGCTGTTTTCTGTAAAATGTGTAGGCATTTCCCCGAGCCCCATATGGAAAACACGTTTTTCGAAGCGGGTTTGTAGATTGGAAGCACATCCACCAGGCATGCTCAAATCATCAGGCTAGCAAACCCCATTGTATTGCACTTAAAATTGAGGGTTACAGAGCAAGCCTGCGAGGTCGGGGGAATGTTCTAGACCAACTAAACCCTGAGGCAATGGACCGTTCATTTGTGGAAAGAAATTGTGACCATGTAAAGGTGGTGCTGGATATTGTTATGTTCTGTGCAAAACAAGAACTGTCATTACGTGGACACAAAGAAAGAGAGGAAGCACTAAACAAGGGAATTTTTTTTAATTGTTTCAATTCATTTCCAAATACGACTTTGAAGTCGCCTTCAACAAATGCCTAAAAATGAGTGCAAAAATTCAGAACGAATTGCTAGAATCTGCTGCCTCATTACTGTTGCGCAAGATAAAAGCAGAGCTGCGTGAATCACCCGTCATCTAATATGCCATATTAGCGGAGGAATATAAGGATATGTGAAAGCGCAAACTGGTCGCTGTGTGTATTAGATACATTCACGCAGGGACAATTTTGTGTTTTGAACCTGTAATGTAGACAGCTATATAAGTGTGTACTGTAGGCCGTTGTATCATGATCTTTTAGATGGAGTCGGGCTGTTTTCCTCAGTGATGTTTAAATGGTTGTGTAGAGCCTGCCGAGAATGACTGGCGTGGTATTTGTTTAAGTGGGTCTCATTAAAGTGTGTTTCTTGGCCACATACTAAAAACCTGTGTTAGCCTATGTGTTTACTGCTGTAATGTGTTCAAATTTTTTGCGTCTTGTTTTAAGGATTATTGCTGGAAAATCTTCGGTCCACCCATTTTTACTCAGGCCCACCTAAAAAAATATTCTTGGTTACGCTGCTGACTGAGTCACACAGCTTAACTTTTAACAAATACAACTCAAATAATTTGTTAATTGGCTGTTATGTGTAGTAATGCACTTACTGTCAGATACTATATCCTCGCTGTTAATCAGTGGAATCGCCACCATTAGCTGCAAGTGCTGTCTTCCTCTTGGTCTCACTAAGGTAGGTTACTGTATTGTGATGCAATGCCAGGTTGTCTTTTTTGTAAAGGTGACTTGAGTTGGAAGTTTTCAATGGTTGTGAAACGCATGCATTTTGACCATTTGGTAAAAATGTTAACAGCATCTAAGTCTCATGCAAAATAAACATGTGTAGCCCACACTTAACAAGTTTAGCTCTTCTAATCAATTGACCTATATAGCTTTCTACGACTCTTTGTAAAACTTGGCTTGTGTAGTGTGTACAAGTGCCATTAGTTGAAGAAAGCACCTTCTCCATTTTTAATTTACCAAAGTTGACACATTACAGGAAGTGGGATAAACTCCCAGCTTCTAATGAAAAAAAAACACTTCCAGTGCTAAAATAAACACGCAGTAATGACTGCAGCAGACAGCTTGATAGAAACAGGTGGCAGTTGTAAGTGCCATGGTTAGTGCGTTAACTAGGATTAGATGGAATACGTTTTTCAAAATCAAATCCTTAGTGATATTTTTTGATATATGTATCACGGATACATTTATGATGTTGCACACCGAGGTGGTATTAAATCATAATAGCTTTAGAAGTATGAAAAAATAACTTACTGCAGCATCCAACTGTTGTCTGTACTTATAATTATGTAATAATACTTATAAAAAAATAAAATGTGCCTTTTTTTATGCCTTCAACTGAAAATTGAAAAGTTCCCAACCTACTTGTCATTCTTGATTTTCAGCAGATCAGGGGTGCGTTTCCCAAAAGCATCATAAGTCTAAGACGATCTTAACTTACAACGCTCTTAGAAATGCTCGTAGATTAATGATTACTCCCGACCTGTCGTAGACGGTTAAGTGCGTTTTAGAATCTCATAAATCACATACGTTTCAAGATTTTCAAGTTAGTGTTGACTACCAAAGCTGAAATTTGGTTGATGAGTAGATCTAATACATCTGTTTAACTGGTGTAAATTTCAGAAAAAGTTTTAACTGTCCACATGGTGATCCATTGACAAGACGGACAGTTGTGTTTTTGACTTTTTGTCACCCGGACTCAACTTTGGATGGATGCCATTCCTTTACAAATGAATTGATTAGCCTGTACTTGCTTGTGACCATAGACATACACCTATAGATAATACATCTGTGATATGGGATGTATATGTCCACTCGTATGGGCACAGGGTGACCTCGAAAATCACCAAAAACATGTGCGACTGAACAAAGTGGCTACTTTGGGTGCATATAACTTGAAAAGGGAAGGGGGTACAAGTAAGTAACGAAGAAAGTAAGTTAGGATACCAGGTTTCGGCTCTATAGCTGTCACCAATCCCAAGTTATAAGCTTCCAAAGTCCGAAAAAAATCACATTCGCGCGTTTTCACGACTCGCAAGCGAAAATTTTGAGCAAATTTCAGGAGGCCATATCTCGGAAATGACATGTCGTATGAGGCAAATTTTTTTGATGACGGAGGTCAATTCAATTTTTTTTTTGTGTGTGTTCATTTTTCACACAATGGATTATTATGGTGGAGTTTCATCAAAATCTGAAAGGGTCATATAGGAACTTTTCAGAAAACTGGTTGATTTGACACGGAATGACTCAGATGGCAAATTTGGTCAATTCACATCTATTTAGGGGGTGCTCTGTTTAAGGCTTTATAACTCCAGGTGTGAGCACCACAGAAACTTGGTAAATGGCTTAAATGAGACAAGACAGTTGTACCATTTACAAACCCCAATTCCAAAAACGTTGGGACAGTATGTAAAATGCACATAAAAGCAGAAAGCAGTGATTTGTAAATTATCTTCTTTTTTGGAATTGTAGTTTGTATAATATGAACGTAAATGTGTTTATTTTCATAATTTAAGTCAAAATAAAGTGGCACAAATGCAAAGAAATTTTGCTCCATCAACTGAGCCTGCTGAGCATGCATGGCCTGCTGACTTGCCTGGAGGGCACGAATGCCCTCCTCATGAGAGGCCAAGGCAGAGCTCTGGGTGGCCAGCGCTTGCTCTATTCCCTGCGGTGTCGCTGGTCCCTCCGTAAAGGCTTCCATGTTCTATGATGGGGAGTCGGGTTCGGAGGACCAGACGCGACAGAGGGGAATCTAAAAGTTATCTATGTAGTGGAATAACCACAAGACCAGAAAGGTTTTCCGCGAAAGGAACAGGAAAAGAAAATGAATAGGAAATTAAAACTCCCGAAGTAGAGCCAAAAGAAAATCAACCCAGAGAAAGTGGGCAAAGGCTCGAGCAGAGAAGAGGAAAGGAGAGAATACACCTCACTCTCAATACGAGAGAGCACTGACGGAGGTAACATAAACAGAGGATAAAATGAAAGCGACCCAGACAATTGGGCGAAAAAAATTGTAGGTTTGAGTAGTAAAAAAAAGAAAAGGAGAGAATTACTTCTTGTTCTCAATATGAGAAAACACAATAAGAGAAGTAAAGAAAAGAGGTAATAAAGGCAACTGCCTCAGAGAAAACAATAAGGGACCAGAACGAGGAACAGAAAGTGCAGAAGAGAAAATCAAAATCAAAAAAGGAACTCTAACGCAACTAAAGCAAATCCCACATTAAATTAAAGCAGAGCTTTAAAATGAAGTGGTCACTTAGTACCTAGACCTATTACCGGCTTCATGGCAGAGAACAATGACAACACGGTAGCGCCAAGACTGTAAGATGCAGGGCTTAAGTAGCCAGCGGAACACCTGAACAGGTGCCAGGTGGCGGAAAAAAACCCGGAAAGGACACCGGCGGAGGTTGTTTTCACAGCTTCGATCCGAAAAAGAACGGCAACCAGCGAAACCGTGACACTAAAGAAATTGAAACTGCACTCAGTTATGTGCGGAGTGGCTATACCCATGCCCTGTACTCTCCAGTACACTCACACTGAAAGGATTGTTCACACCACATCCTCTGCACACTCAATCAGCTACCCTTAGCCCCAGGTAGTTTCAGTGCCAAATCCAGCGTCTTGGGTTCCCATACAAACAGTTTTAGAATAGAGAGATGGCTGACGGAAGCATAAGTGTGAAGGTCATTGACTGGGAATTCTGCAGGGAACAGCAGCAGCTGATCCACCTCAGAGCATGTCTCACTTGCACTCCAATGAGACAGTGGCATGCAGTTAAAAAACATAAAATCTACAGTCTGTGATGGGCATTTAAGAATGCTTTGGATTTAAGTTTACTCTATGTGTATGCAGAGCAGAGATTATTATTATTATTAGAATCTAATCAGCAAGTATGTCGGCACGGAAGAATATTCCTGGGTTAAACGTTATTTTTCTAGAATTTACTTTGCTGGACATAAAAAACGAAAACATTTTTGCCACTTTTGAGACTTAAGAGCTGAGTGCGTTGTTTTGTTGAGTGTTCCTCTGCCTTAACAATCTAGAAATTCAGACAGCGTCTCTCCTGCTGTGATTTATTTAAATAAAAACACCTAGAAAATTAGATGAGTTAATGTTCCCATTTGGTTATGGACTAATGACCCGAATGACACAGATCAGTGCAATTCTAACCAGAAATTATGAACAGAGAGCAGGACTGGGAAAGAAAAAATGAGAACTAAATTTCAATCTTCGTTCATTTAATAAGGATATTCATTGGTTATATATTGTCAGCCTGATTGAAATGAAATTTCAGTCATAATACAACTGTTTATGAGGGGTATAATTATACAGAAAGATGGCATGCCAATGCTGGGAATATGTTTGGGTGGAATAGATTTATTTTGTATGAAAGCTCCATTTAGTTTTAAAAACATTTGATAAAACCCCTGCCTTTTGAGTTTTTTGTTACGACGTCTGGCTTGTGTATCAACTGTAGGGTTTTTGGACTGTGTTTTTTTTCTCAACCTTGGAACCAGCCTACCTGGCCAGTACTCAAAAAGGTTTCTGTGTAAATCACTTTGAACTACAAAATGTGCTGTACAATAATAACAATAATCATTATTATTATTATTATTATTATTACTACTACATTCAAAATCAATTTGTTTACTTTTTGTTTCTTTCAGTTTGGCTTTACATTTGTATTCACTTGGCTTTTTTATACTTTTTTATACCCAGAATAGTGTTAGTAATGTAATCTTTAATTGGAGTTTGCATCTAAATAGGTATGCTGTAGTATAGTTGTTTAAACATTTAAAACGCCTAACCAGAAAAAAAAGTATTCACATATGAAGATGGCAGTTCTAACCTGCACCAAATGGCTAAAGCTATATAAGTGAGGGCTTGGTTAGTACTTGGATAGGAGACCTTTTGGGGAAACAAAGTTGCTATTGGAAGTGGTTTTTGTGGGCCAGTAGGGTGCCGTCTTCTCTCTGAACCACAGAATCCCCAATGAACCAGTATATACAGGGCTCTGTGCTGAAGGAGACAATGTGTGTGCATCACCCAAGTGGGTAAAAAGAGATGAAGTGGTATAAATGCATTTACAGCAGGATGAGGTCCACCACACCCTTAGACTAACGGTGCTGAGGAGCATCCTTGCACTGGCTTCATAAGCATCAAGAGCCATGAGGAGTTTGCACTGTCTTCAGGAATGCCATCAAATACTTGCATTGATTCATTGCCTCCACACATATTTGTATTTGTGTATGCCAGTATTTTCCAGGAGCTCAACTGAATCATCTGGAAATTATTTTATTATTTTGAAGACTGCCCAGTTTAGTTCCATTGGGGGGTTTTTTTTAATAAAGAAAATTTTGTTCTCGTTGTGTGAAAAATCCCAGCCAAAACTTTAAAAAATTGAATTAGCAATATTTTAGAAGCAATTTATAGTGCTTGAATTAATTTCCTAAATGCAATGCGTTATAGAGAGATGAATAAACAGCCCCTTCAGCTACTGGTTTGCAAAATGTAGTATTGTTAAATGTTAGCTATGCCTACATGTCCAGTAGGTTAACCTATGGTGACATAGCAAGCTAGTTAATATGCTGTATGCTGTTACACAAGTGAAATATCTGTACCTGGATAGCTAACTAGCTAGCCTCCAGTCTCAGAGAGCAGATTAAAATTGTTATGCCAAAGTCAAGCATCAGGTTCAAGGCCGCTAGTTAGTTAGCATGCTACTTTTTTTTTTACAGCACCCAACGGTTTGCTAGCTGATATGTTTCAAGTGAATTCAGTTTAGCTTATGAAAATTATAGTTAGGTAGTATGCTACCAGCTAGCTACTTAATGTTTTCAAGTTAAATGCGTTTGTGTTCTGATCTTACAAAAATGCACACCTGATGCGACGAGAAAAGAAAACGCCCTCAAACTGGTTGCAGTTTGAAACTGGCTTCACTGTTTGAAAGTGCATTTTATTTCATTTGATTCAACAGCATAAGAAAGATGGATAAGAAATAAATGTAAGGAAGGAGACATTTTTGAGGGTCAAAAAGCATTAATGACACTCAATTAAGTTGAAATACTATGAAGTAGGCTATGCTTTGCAAAAGCGTCCATTTAATAAACACTTTTTAAAATGTTTGTCTTATATACACAGAATACATTAGTGATGCATACTCTAGATACTGCAGGATGCATTAGTGATGCATTCTCTAGATACTGTGAGAAAGTTTCATTTATTTCTTTAGTCATTGGATGCACATGGGTTTGCAGCCCATCTTGATTTTTTCTCAATATATTGAGAATATATATATATTGCAGAACTCATTGTACAAACCAATTTGGCTTGCCCAATTTGGGTACTATTTTGAGCTAAGCCAGATGGATTTTACCATTTTGTTACATTAACCCCCCATGCCATTACATTACACCCCCACACATTTCCTCTCATGCAGCTGATCTTAGGGTTCCCACACCTCCAAATCCTAAATTGAATCCCTGGTGACTATTTGTAAATGATGCTATACAAAAAGCAAGATTGACAGATTGAATGAGTCACGGTTTTCACACATTCACTGGGATACTGTGTGCCGTTTCACTGCCCAGAGCTTTCCTGCACAGAGGAAGCATTCAAATTTCAAAGCAGCTAACTCCAACACAGAAAGTAATAACTCCTAAAAGAAAGATATTGTTTCAACCATTTTGTACAATAAACCTAACCAGACGACCACCTCCCTTCCCCCTCCCCAACTAAGGGCTTGATTTACTAAGACCTTTAGTGTGTGCAAAGCCTTTTAGCACACACAAAACCAATAACATGACCAATGATTGGTCATGTTATTTGTTTTGCACCAATCATTGGTTGTGTTATTAGTTTTGTGTGTGCTAAAACGCTAAACGCTAAAGGGCAGCACGGTGGTGCAGTGGATAGCACTGTCGCCTCACAGCAAGAAGGTCCCGGGCTCGAATCCCAGATGGGACCCTTCTCTGTGGAGTTTGCATGTTCTCCCAGAATCAGAATCAGAATCAGAATCAGAATCAGCTTTATTGGCCAAGTATGTGAACACATACAAGGAATTTGCCTCCGGTTTTACATTGCTCTCAATATACTTGCCCAGAATAGACATACAAAAAACAAGTACAACAAAGCTGAACAAGGGAAACCTAAACATTTAACTACTATGTACAGATATAAATATATAAAAAGAAAACCTGTAGTTAAACTACAAATTATAATTTAAAATAAATAGGTATAGTGGATTTTTTATTTTTTATGTTACATGATTATTGCACAGGGATTGTTCCTGACACTGAATGGGTGATTTAAGTGTTTATCAGAGTGACGGCCTGCGGAAAGAAGCTGTTCTTGTGTCTGGTTGTTTTGGCGTACAGTGCTCTGTAGCGCCTACCAGAGGGGAGAAGTTGGAACAGGTTGTGTCCAGGGTGTGATGGGTCTGCAGTGATGTTTCCTGCCCGTTTCCTGACTCTGGAGATGTATAAGTCCTGGATGGAGGGCAGGTTGGCACCAATTATTTTTTCTGCAGTCCTGACTATCCGTTGTAGTCTGTTCCTGTCCTGTTTGGTGGCCGATCCAAACCAGACAGTGATGGATGTGCAGAGAACAGACTGGATTATTGCAGAGTAGAACTGGATCAGCAGCTCCTGAGGCAGGTTGAACTTCCTGAGCTGGCGCAGGAAGTACAACCTTTGCTGGGCCTTTTTGATGAGTGTGACTATGTTGGATGTCCACTTTAGGTCCTGGGAGATTGTGGATCCCAGAAACCTGAAGGTTTCCACAGCAGTCACAGTGCTGTTGAGTATGGTGAGGGGGGGCAGTGTTGGGGGGCACCTCCTGAAGTCCACTGTCATCTCCACAGTTTTGAGCTTGTTCAGCTCCAGGTTGTTCTGACCACACCAGAGGGCCAGCTGTTCAACCTCCTGTCTGTATGCAGACTCGTCGCCATCCCGGATGAGACCGATGACCGTTGTGTCATCTGCAAACTTCAGGAGTTTAACAGACGGGTCTCCTGAGGTGCAGTCGTTGGTGTAGAGGGAGAAGAGCAGTGGGGAGAGCACACATCCCTGGGGGGCGCCAGTGCTGATTTTCCGGATGCTGGATGTGATGTTCCCCAGCCTCACCTGCTGCCTCCGGTCTGTCAGGAAGTCTGTGATCCACTGACAGGTGGGGGCTGGTACCGTGAGCTGGGTGAGTTTGGAGCAGAGGATTTCTGGGATGATGGTGTTGAACGCCGAGCTGAAGTCCACAAACAGGATCCTCGCATATGTCCCTGGGGAGTCGAGGTGTTGCAGGATGTTCTCCCCGTGTCTGCGTGGGTTTCCTCCAGGTACTCCGGTTTCCTCCCGCAATTCAAAGACATGCAGGTTAGGCTAATTGGGGGGGCATTAACAGGGCATTGCTGTAAAAGAGCATGTGTGCTCAGTCAACCTACCCTGTATAAATAAAGGTAAATAAAAAATGAATAAAAGGTTTTGCACATGCTAAAGGTATAAGTAAATCAGGCCCTAAGTCCTCTTGCTGTCTCGCAGCATGCATTGACAGCCTTTTCTGTTGAGAGTTGCATTAATTTCAGACCAACTAGTTTCCTAGAGTAGACTTCCTTAGACATAATCTAATAACTTCTGTTGCAGAAAACATCTGAATTCAGATAATTAAAAAAAAAAAAAAAAAATCTCCACATTCAGTCCAGTCCTCCCAATCCATAGTAATTTATTATTATTATAAATTATTATTTATAATTATTTTTTATTTATTCATTTATTTACTCTCTCTACTTGCATTAACTGCACATGAAGTGAGGGTTTTTCATTTGTGAAAGGTTTCAGAAAGGCTGCCTCTCCATTGTTAAACCCAGCCACTAATATTTGCTGCCAACGATATCCTTAACACTTGCACCCATTCTGGAAATGCAGTGTGATTACACTAAGCTCATAATCCCCCTTTCCCTTTTGACAGGCACAACCCAACCAACACAGCACTAATTAATTTTCTTTTTTGTTTTTGTTTGTTTTAGTTTTTACATGTTGACATTGTGTGTGGTGTCCCCGCAAATTTGATAAACTGAGAAATAACATCTCCGTGAAGATGTATGTAAACAAAATTCTCTTCACGTATAATGTTTTTCCCCCATGGGAAGAGAATGCAAAGGTTGTAGCAAGTTGACTACTTATTTACATTAACGCTGGAGATGGAAATACAAATTATTACTGGCCAACGGAGGATCATGCGAAACCGGGGTCTGAAACCCTCTTTCTGGTGGGCTACGGGACCCTGGCCCTCGATGGTCTGAACAGGCTGCTGATTTTAAGGTGAAAGCAAAGAAGCAGAAGCCGCAGTTCTCTAGGACCAGGGATTGCTCGAGGGCTGGAGTGTGTGAAAGTTTGTGTTTCTACCAATTGTACTGGATCAGTAAGTTAATTAACACCAATCATAGATTCAACCAAAGATAAACATTCCATACAGGGACACAAAAACTGCCATTCATAATCGTATTAATATGTAGCCAAAATGACAGATCACGTGAGTGACTGGTCTAATTTAAAGCAGAAGTTGCCATGAAATAAAAAAAAACAAAAAAAAAACAGTTATGGCCCTACTTGCCCACCCCAGTTTTTGGACTGTTAATAAATGAGTAGATGATGGGTTGAATGATCTCTTGCGGGTATTTAATAAATGAGTAGATGATGGGTTGAATGATCTCTTGCGGGTATTTAATAAATCAGTAGATGATGGGTTGAATGATCTCTTGCGGGTATTTAATGAGTAGATGATGGGTTGAATGATCTCTTGCGGGTATTTAATAAATGAGTAGATGATGGGTTGAATGATCTCTTGCGGGTATTTAATAAATGAGTAGATGATGGGTTGAACGATCTCTTGTGGGTATTTAATAAATGAGTAGATGATGGGTTGAACGATCTCTTGCGGGTATTTAATAAATGAGTAGATGATGGGTTGAATGATCTCTTGCGGGTATTTAATAAATGAGTAGATGATGGGTTGAATGATCTCTTGCGGGTATTTAATAAATCAGTAGATGGGTTGAATGATCTCTTGCGGGTATTTAATGAGTAGATGATGGGTTGAATGATCTCTTGCGGGTATTTAATAAATGAGTAGATGATGGGTTGAATGATCTCTTGCGGGTATTTAATAAATGAGTAGATGATGGGTTGAACGATCTCTTGTGGGTATTTAATAAATGAGTAGATGATGGGTTGAACGATCTCTTGCGGGTATTTAATAAATGAGTAGATGATGGGTTGAATGATCTCTTGCGGGTATTTAATAAATGAGTAGATGATGGGTTGAATGATCTCTTGCGGGTATTTAATAAATGAGTAGATGATGGGTTGAATGATCTCTTGCGGGTATTTAATAAATGAGTAGATGATGGGTTGAATGATCTCTTGCGGGTATTTAAGGCGAGACACGGCAGGCAGAAATGACGTTTTTGCATCCACTCATCAATTTTGAGATTTTTGGTTATTTTGCTTCTATAACATGTCTTCTTTAACATGATATCATAAAAATGTCCAGACTGCACAGAAATATATTTATTATATTTATTTTACTGTATTTTGTCCAGAAATTTTATCCTAACTTGATCGAATGTTAGCATTTTTGAGTGAGCTATAGTTCCGCGACGTTTGGTAAAACAATGTAGTGTTACCTATCGTTGGAAAGCTCATTTTCTGTAGCCGAACAGTAGCTGATCCAAATATGGTCATTTCCTTTGCAGTGACGACTTTTTGTGTAAAGACGAAGGGTGCTTTAATACAAAATGCGAAATCCCATTGGCTGAAGGCCATTTCTGGCGTTCTGATTCACTAAAACGCATCACGTGATGTGTTCGGCAACTTCCGTGTTAGCTTAACGCGGCAAATAATGAAGTGGTGAAACAAAAGTTTGGCGAATGTAAAGTCGTGATCAAAATGGGCAAAACACCGAAAATCCGTGCAAAAGCGACACAAAAGAGACGTGAGCAATTACTTACTGCCAGAAGAAGCAAGGGAACTACATGCGATCGTAAAGAAGACAACGAGCTTGTCAGTAGTGAGTCACCAGCTGTCTGTGCGTCAAAACGCAAAATTCAGGAGATGGGGAAAGGTGATCCGAAAATAGATGACAGGCCGGTCACACAACAGTGGCTTATAATGCACGTGTCGCATTTAAATGAGCTGCTGGATGAATTGCTATGTCCAAATTGCATGGGGAACGGTCTACATATAAACATAGATCCCCAAAACCAAGGGTTTTGTAGCACTCTGTTGCTGGAGTGTAGCGAATGCAAATCGCAAGAAAATGGATACAGAAAAAGCGTGTTTTCATCCTCACGTTTAGGGCTTGGATATGCTGCGCTAAGGAAAATTAGTAAAGTGTTAGGTATTCCATCACTACACTTGAAGACATATCAGAGACACGACAGGAGAGTGACAGGTAAACAGGGTAGAGATAGAGAAGCCTATTAGAAAGTGTAAAACAATCTATTTATTTACTGTAGGCTATATTTGTATTGTATAGTAAACAGGGTAGAGATGGAGAAGCCCATTAGAAAGTGTAAAACAATCTATGTATTTACTGTAGGCTATATTTGTATTGTATAGTAAACAGGGTAGAGACAGAGAAGCCCATTAGAAAGTGTAAAACAATATGTATTTACTATAGGCTATATTTGTACTGTATAGTAAAATGTAGAGATAGAGAGGCCTATTAGAAATTTTAAAACAATAATTTATTTACTGTAGGCTATAATGGTATTGTATAGTAAACAGGGTAGAGATAGAGAAGCCTATTAGAAATTTTAAAACAATCTATTTACTGTATTTGTACTGTATACGTCCCATAACACAGAATAATAAAGTGCAATTTCATGAATTCAGCATATTGTACTTCATTAATATTGCCACCAGTTTGTTTTATTGTTACAGTATACTTTTCCTTTTAGTGGCAGGGAGGGCAGACTGTAGGGTGGACTGTAGTCAAAAGATAAAATAATTATAATGAAACGTGCATCTTCATCCATTCTAAGAAGAGAAGACCTTCATCCACTTCTTGTCTTTTGTTTTATAGGTTCCATTGCCTTACTAGAACCAGAGTACTTTGTCACACAATCATTGCATGATTTCACAGCGTACAGTTTAACAGTGTGCACAGTTTGTCCGGTCATTCTGGCTAAGCTGCAAATCTGGTAACCCTAGCTGTAATCTCATTGGCTCTTACCTATGTATTTTGATTTCGATTTTTTTTAGTTTTTTAATAAATGGAGATAAAAAATTATCTTAATTGACAATTATGACGAAGACAATTATCACATTATGACAAAGAAACAGGTGGCACAAAAGGGTTGCGCAGTAACTGGAAGGCCCTTTGACTATGCCTGTGCTTAGTTGTACTTATTAACAAGTATATCTAATCAAGTAAGTATATATACAGTTTAGATGTGTTCAGTAGTGTAATAGGGTATTGGGGGATGTGATTTAATGGGTTATTGTTGCTATAAAGAGTGATTTCTAGTCAGCAAATATTAAACTTAACAATAGATATCTTTAACGGCCATTTTCTCAAAATGAGTTTTTTTCAATACTCTGAACCAAAAATCTCAACTTCTAGATCACTTGCATACACTAAACTTACCATGTACAGTCTTAACTATATTCTGAAGATTATTACAGAAGGATTTGTTAATATATTGCCAATTGCCTGATTTATTACACATTTTGTTCTTAAAAACATGGCGAAAATGCATTTTTTATACCTGTATATAGCATTTTCTAATTTATAAAATGAAAAAAGCATGTATCCAAAATCTGTTCTGTAATTTCTTTAGTCTCTAATATGTTGTCAAAATGAAATAAAGATTTTAAGCTGGGCTTTATCCAATTTTTCTATTTTTGGTTTTTAAATATATGCAAATTAGCGCATATTTAATGAGGCCTTGCCTAATTTGCATATTTAAATGTAACTTTAAAAAGAACTTCCAATACAAAAAAGAATTGTAACAATGTAAGTAATCAACTGGTAAAGTTTCATGATTATATCTTGTAGTTAATTGTTTTTCCCTATTCACCTGCAGTGTCTCGCCTTAATAAATGAGTAGATGATGGGTTGAATGATCTCTTGCGGGTATTTAATAAATGAGTAGATGATGGGTTGAATGATCTCTTGCGGGTATTTAATAAATGAGTAGATGGGTTGAATGATCTCTTGCGGGTATTATGTAGTCTTTCGTTCAACATTTCAACTTATCGCTTGACCACAGTACCTTCATAATAAACAAACCACATTCAACGGAGACACATTGACAAGTGATCGCTGGGTTAGCTGCACGTCCTCCGTTTAGCCCTTTTTGTTCATGTTTTTTTAAGATGCACTAATTAATTCCAAAGCGAAGCCAGAATTATGTTTAAGGTCAGCATCTGCTACTAAATCTACAACAATCTACAGCCCACCGTAATCCTGCACACTGGTAATATTATACCACCAGACATCTCTAAGCCATTTGTGCCCTCAAGCTAAAACCTTCCCAGTGGTTGAAAAAAATAAATTGCACTTTCAGCACTGGTTACATTGCTAGTGAAAATCCTCCTTTATGAGAATGAATATCTTATTCTTGATACCTCCAAACTGCAATTGAGTTCAGACAATCCTGGTTTGAAATTATGGTATATTTTAGGACTTTCTGTCCTTTTAACATTTCTAAGAAATGACTTTCTAGTACTTAATTGAAAGATGCTGGTACCAGAAAAAAATATTGAATAAGCATTTGAAAAAGAGAGTTTGAGAAATGAATTATATATTGCATAGGCCTACATATTAGTATACATTAGTGGTGTGCCCGAAAGGTTAAAGTGATACTGCAGTCAAAATCCGACTTTTCCCATTGAAAACCGATGTTTTGGGTTAGATTATGATCATACACAACTGTTTACGTCCGAAAATCTCATGTTTAATCAAAATGGTTTTATCTGATTTTTTGTGTAGGCTTACCAAGACGCTGGTTTTACGAGGATTTGTGATGTCACGAGATCCTTAACATAAAAATGGGTGGAGTTGAGGTGGTCCTAGGGGTGGTCTCGGCTGGGCACGTGGTATAAAAGCGTGGTATATCCTCTTTGAGACTGAGACCCTTGTACTGCTAACTAGCTAGTTCAAGTTCAATTGCGAATTGCTTTGTATTACTGCTAACGTTAATATTACGACTTATATCGAGCTACATAGAGAGTTATTCATCTACAATGTCTTATTAGCTTTAGCTAACTTGCCTGCATTATGTCAAGGAGTCAGAGATGTATCGTTCCTCGGTGCAACGCCACCGGCTCTGTTAGCTTTCATAATCTGCAGAGAGACGGAATGTATCGATAAGTTAGGTAATGCAAGGCAGTCTATTGTGTGTGAGTTTAGCCCCGTTTAGTCCAGAGAGAACTGGTAACTTAGCTAGCTAGCTAGTTATCTTAGCTATCATTTATGAATAATGTGAGCTAATAAATGATAACAATTCTCTCCGGACCAAGTGGAGCTATGAGGGCACTACAACCAGCCATGTTCAATATACTAAAGTTACTGTGTGACTGGGTTTTGCTGTGTATTTGAAAGTATTCAATAGTAACGTTACTTTAGGCAGACAAACAAGCTAACTTAGCTAGGTAACTCCTCGCGAAGACGTTGCTTAACCAATAGTGCCAGGGCCACGGCTGCTGCTGCCAGTGGCTCGAATGAATAGGGCTATAATGTATTGCCCGAGCAACATCTTAGCAAGGAGAGTCTTCCACCACGAAGGAATCCTCTTCCTCCACTTCAAACTCCTCCACCTCAAAACTCCCTGCAGTACTGCTGTCACTCTTGTCGCTCGCCATTTTGTTTGTTTAGTAGTGAGGAGAGAGCATGAAGGGGGCTGAGCATAGAGCGTATTGAGTTCAGTGGGGCTGAGTCAGTTCACCAAGACACACCCTTTCACTCCTTGACCGTATGAATATTCATAATATGACTACGTGGCATCATCGTCATATGACCATACTCACGAGTTCCAGTTCAAATTGAAGCGGTAGAAAAGGCCTTGGAAAAGGCTCTGCAGTATCTCTTTAAACATTTACAGTTTGTTGTCGTTCATGAACGCTCCATTTTTGAGTTAATTCCTAAAAGATTGCTCATTGTCTTTTAAACTAGGGGGGTGGTGGTGGGGTTCAGTTCATCATTAATGTAGCCTATATACAGTAGGCCTATATCCAGCTATTTCACTATATAATACTACATAAAGTTTATCGTTCTGTCTGTGAAAACACAGTTTTTAAAACAATTACATCTGTTCATTCACTAAGAAATAGGCTATGATGTAAAAGTCAGTGTGAAGCTTTAAAAGCCAACAAGTGCAATCTGAGTGAAATTAAGTTGGAAAAACCTATGTCTCTATTTCCAGTCTCACTTCAAGTTTATATCCAAATAAAGATAGAGATTGTGGTGGTTGAACAGATACAAATAGTGACATTGTTGCATACCCCTAGTGTTCACCATACTCATCCCAGTCACTGATGAAATATAATTGCCTTATAGTGTTTGCTTAGCGTAAAATATGTTCATATAGTTCATATAGAAAAGGTCTGCAAAATAAATTAAAACAATTGTGGCATGTATAGTACCAAAAAATCAATATCCATTTAATTTCGCTACTGGAGAAGAGCAGAATTCTGAAAAGAAAACATTGTCTCATTTTGAGCTGCATTCTCCTGAGGCTTTGAAGCATTTAGTAGGATGTTGAGTTCTTTGAGATGATCTGTGTTACACAAACTGGAAGAATAATCCATGCGCTTGGAGGCATAATCTTGGAAATGTGATAAATCCATAGAGTGTTATCCCTTGTCCAACATTAAGAGAGGCAAACAAATGCTTCGGTAATATTGGTCCCCATTCAGAATTATGTTAGGCTTCATGTTTGGGGGGGGGGGGGGGGGGGGGTGAAGTGAAACTAAAAAGCCCTCAACTATCAATCCCAAATGACTTGAAAATGGTTGTGCTGAAACCAGAGGAACTGTGCGGAGCTGGGTGTAGGAATCACGGACAAAAAAAATACACAGCCAGCAGGAATGTCTTCAACACTTGGCAAAATAAAATGATGACATCATTGATTATAGTCAAAATGCGCTTTGTAGAGAAAGGGGCTGTGGAGGTTCCGGGTCCGACCAGGAGGAAAGAAAAGATTTTCCCCTTTTGTTTTTGCAAGGGGTTTTGCCATTTTTATTTAATTTGAATATTTTCCAATTTTGTAAGTCATCCGGTTGACCCCACTGTAGAACAGTCAGACATTAGCAGGCACATGCAGGGAAATTAAAGTCCATCTAAATGCAGCCGAGCGCAAATTCTATGAGGCGGCCACTTTAGAGAACAAAGGGAAATGGAGGAGAAGAGGCAGAGACAACAAAGCAACTGGCAATAGATCTTCCATCTGGCCATGGTCTTTAACACAGCGGAGGAGCCGTTTCTGCTCATCGCCCCAATTAGAATATGTCCACTGGACAGTCTTTCGATTCTCCACTCTACACGTAAAGCCTGCAAGGGAGGCTGAGTGTTTGTTCTGTCAAACATAACAGTGCAGTTCAATCTACTCCTGCAGTAAAGAGTCACAATTAGAAAACAGTGAGCAGCTCTATATACAGTATGCTGTACAATGATTTCCCCCAACTTTCCAACAATGATGTCCCCCAACTTTCCAACAGTGAAAAAAAAAAATAGTATACATTATGAATAAACAAAGATCTATATATTATCCACAGTGCAGTACCTTAAATGAAACAAAAAAAAATGGTCACAATGAAATTTATTTATTTTATGGATTTATGGACTCTAATGGTTAAGGGATTTTCCGAGGTTATACGCCTTAAAATTGCTCATGCTACACACAGATACGCCAGTTTTCAAATGAGTTGCTCATCAATCAGGTTTGATGAGCTATTTATTGATCCACCATAAATTGTCTATTGAAGCAGTATTCAGTAGTGCATTTGAGCTACTGAAAAAAAACAAACAAAAAAAAAGTACCATTGAGGTTTTTTTTTAAAAAAATTGAATTTTTTTCCTCCCGCAGTATAAAAGACAAAAAAGATCAGGGAAGATGAAGCATATCTGCCTCTCATGTCCATTACCGTGCTTACTCTCGCAGAAATCTGCCCGTTTTGTCAGTAAATGGATATTCTCCTCAGGAAAAAAATCTAAATTATGAGTCTTTTTGAAGGAGATGATGCATGTCAAAATATTTAACAAAAACTGCCATTTTTAATCCAAGCTCAGCCTCCAGTGTCAGACGGTAGGCCTTTCATGTGTCACTTTTGAGCTTGTATATGATTGATTACTTCATATTTGTGGACCATGAAGAAACATCATTTTCGAGATCTGATGTTGTGGAAACTGATGTCCTTGTCAAAATACAGCCTGTCATACAACCACTATAACAAAACTAGACCTTTTTGTCTTGATGGCAATACAATGGACGGAAATTTAATAATGTTATTTACCACGGCTAATATTATCACACATTGTATCCAGAAGAGAATATTCATTAGCTCATTAAAAATATTGACATAGAATACTTCTTAGATCAATCCCATTAAATGGCAATTACATGTCACATTCACCAAATGGTGATAGTATCATGAACAACTTTAAAATCCTGTAATCAGTTTTCATAACGCTTTTTGTTATCCTTTGAAATTTTAAATGAAGTTTTATTTTAATTGTCTTTAAATACACCACAGTAATTACTATATATATATATTTTTTTTAGAACTGTACTGACCTCATATGGATATAGTAGTTCGCAGGGCATAGGCTTGACACTGGCTCATCTCAAACTACGATTTTCCCTTTTTCATTGCATGTGTTCATTAAGGTAGTGCAAAGCTAGGAGTTTTTGGTGTTACTGAAGTTGCATGTGCATCAGGCATGTCGGTGATTTTCACCAATGCACTAATTATTCCTTTAAAAAAAAAGCTGTATTTCAGCAAACTCAGAGGACCTCAGGCAGAGCAAACCCTGTGCAACTCGGTATTTATCATCAAATATCTGCACAATATGCACAAGCCTATGTCAAGTGCCTGATATGAACTAATCCCTTCATTCTTAAAATGCTAATTTGTGATATGACAAAATATAATTATACAGCTTGGTCGAAAAGCCATTCATATTTCAAAACCTCTTCAGTGATTAAATTCTTTAAAGATTTCACCTTAAATACATGCAGCTGCATCAAAAACAAAAAAACATCAAAGGCACTCTTTATGTAAACAGAAACACACCTGACCTATGCATTACTGCTCAGTCAACCATCATAGTGCGATACAGTACCATTATTATGCAGTTTTGTGAAAGCGCAAACCCTTTATTTTATTACAAAACACTTCAGCAGTTTATTTCTTTGCCATAAGTTCACTGATATACTGAAAATCCACTTCAGAAGCACAGTGGTGAGGGTTCAACCTCATTCGCTGAAAAGCATAAAGCACAAAACTGCACAGAATTCATGTGTAAAAAGCAAATAAACCTGCACTTGACAGAGCTCACTCAAAAGCAAACATAAAAAGTTGCTAAACCATCCCAGGAAGAGGATATTCAAAAACCATATAACCACGAATATATCCACATGTTCCAGGTTTAAACCTCCCTACGGGGCATGGGGAAAGCAGTGCAGTTCCAAGGGATACACACCTGATTTTTTGGGACTTAGCCAATCACCACAAATCACACAAAAAAAAAATCAGTGAAGTTAGGTCTATGGTGCAGGGAGTGATTCAAAGATAAACAATGAGTTTCAAACATATCCAACATCCACGAAAATGCACTCTTAAGGGCCAGATTCAGAGTTGAGATAAGCACGCGCAAATGGGACTTACTCCCAAAATTCCACGTAGCTTAAGCTATTTGTGATTCAGACATTTGACTGTTTTAACTCCTTCGCGACTAGAACGGCCCTATTAAAAATGGTTCGAATTCGAACCATAGCGTCATTTGTCTCTCTGCTATTGGTTAACCGTGGATTCGCGGTTGTTTTCATTTGAAAATGTTTTGGATAGTCAGCTAATGATTGCACAGATATTCTTGGCTGTGTGACGTGGTTTATTTACGCTGCACTGTTGACGCGCAATACGTCTTTACAAGCCTTTCCGAAATGGCTTCGGCCAGTGGTAAACGCCGGTTTACTGCAGACGAAGTTGCTGAAATATGCACTATGCGCAACGATGATAATGACAGTGACTTTGATTCTGAACATGGAGGAATGGAAAGTGGAGAAGAAAGTGAAAGTGAAACGTATTGCGCGTCAACAGTACAGCGTAAATGAACCACGTCACACAGCCAAGAATATCTGTGCAATCATTGGCTGACTATCCAAAACATTTTCAAATGAAAACAACCGCGAATCCACGGTTAACCAATAGCAGAGAGACAAATGACGCTATGGTTCGAATTCGAACCATTTTTAATAGGGCCGTCGTGAAGGAGTAAGGCCGCGATCACACCGGATCCGCTTTAACAGCTGGGGGCGCCTTTTTCGAATTGTTTTCAATGAGTTTGAAGCGTTTTCCACGCTGCTTTTGCGCCCCAGGCGCCTCGCGTTTATCCGCTCCAGGCGCCTCGCTGTTTTTCGAAAAATGCTCGGTGCGCACAGGGTTGAAAATATCTCAACTTGAAGCGCTCTGAGGAAAAATGCGCGCCACGTCACTGTCATTCTTTTCTCCTGTCCAATCGCACGAAAGTAGAGGCGGACCTTGATTCTCCCTGTCGGTTCCGTGTAAACGAAGACGATTGAGGAAAAAAATGGTAACGTTAGTTGCCATTTCAGCCTACCAGGAGTTATATGATTTCAATAATCGTGAATACCATGATAAAAATAAGCGATCCAAGGCACTCCGCTTATTCGCGGCTTTTTAAAGACAAATAACGAAGCAAACTTTCGGGTAAATTTAGTTCGCTAACACCGTTAACAACGTCAGCTAAGTGATTGACAGGAACGGAGTTCGGTTGCCTAGCAACAGCAAAAAAGACGCCTCCAACTGCTTTTTCAGAGTAGGCTTTCGTAAAATCAAGACAGGTAGTGCTCCTCGCGTTTTCAAACCTACAAAGCGCGTCCGGTGTGATCGCGGCCTTAAGCGTCTCTCCAGTAGATACGCGCCATTACGCGCGCAGGGTGGAGATTTGATGAAAAGGAGGCGTGTCTGCAAGATACGCGTATTCAGAGTTTAAACTTAATCATTTTTTTCCGCAACTTTGTTTGGAAAAAAAGGTAGTTTATGTCTAGCGCCGCCAATAGATGACTATGAAAAATACAGCATCTTTCGCAAAAATGGATATTAGAATGAGTGCATGTTCTTTGATAAAAATATTGCTTTTATTTTCCTTTGCCTAGTCTACTTACAATTATCAAAAAGCAGTCATAAAAAGAAAAGTATGTAAAAGTAGGCTATGATTGACTGTCTGGTATATAATACCAGACCAATATTAGATGGATTCATTGATAGACAGTATTTGGTTCATAATCGCTTTGACAGAGAGACAATTTTATACCTTACTTGTGTGAACACAGCTGCTCCAAAATTATTAGGAAGCGCAAAGTAACTCCCCGCAGTGTAGATCTACCAGTGCTCCAGGTTAAAATCTCTCTCCTTCCTGGCCACATCCTTCCAGCATGTGACAGATGCACTCAAAAAATTAATGTTTGGACAGTGGTTGCAAGTAATGGGCTATTATTAAGTATATGTGACTTCAAGTGCTGAAGACGCCGCAAGGCTATTATGTTACCGTACATTCTTTATTAGGTAGGCTAAATCGTAAAAAAATATATATTTATACATCTTTTTAAAATGTATTTATTTATTTTTTAAGTAAATGCAACAATTTATTTGTTTACTTAGTAATATTGCGTGCAACCACTGTCCAGCAATAATTTTTTTGATTGTGTGATGGGTATATCCCAGTCATCAATAGAAGCCAAGATCATTTTATCAATGCGATGTATTAATATGTTCACTGCATGCCTATACCCCGTCATGCAAGAGCAAATACGATGTGCAAAGGCAGGATTTTACAAAAGGAAAATGTGGCACCGTCACTGACATGTTGAAAACGCATAACCCCACAAACATTTTTTTATAGATGGTGAGATCTATGGAACAAGATGCTTTATCCTCTTCTTTTTTCCCTCCTTTTTCTCGCCATCCTTGCCTCTCTGTTCTTCTAGAGGCTGCACAGTAAAACCCAGAGTAAATAAAATAAAATCAATATTTATTTATATAGTGCATTTCACAACTAGTTGTCACAATGCACTTCACAGCAAAACCCAGCCTAAACCCCCCCACAAGAGCAAGCCAGAGGCAAAAAGGAAAAACTCCCTGGTGTAACTAGGAAGAAACCTTGGGAGGAACCAGACTCAAGGGGGGAACCCATCCTCCTCTGGTCAGCTCAGGGTCTAGGGCTTAAAGACCAGCATGGTCAAAACAGCCAATGTCCATGATAATAGAATTTGCAGCAGCGAGATGAGTAAAGTTTACTCAAGTCGTTTGATCAAACCGATTACCTTGAACCATTTGAGAAGGGCAGCTTAATCTGTTCACTGGTCTAACTTTTAAGTTCTTGTTTTTGAAAATTAAGTTTTAATGTTTTTTTTAAATTTTTTATATAAAAGTTGTGACTGCTCAGTTCATTTAGTCAAATTGAATTTAGGTTTCACAATGTGCAAAGATGACCTGTGATGAGGGTGTAGAGCAGGGCTACAGAACCCTGGTCCTAGTGGGCGGAAGGGGTGTTGATTTTTGTATTCACTCAATAACCACCAATCAGTTCAGAGCCAAGAAACCAGATGAGGTGACTTAACTGTGCAATCAACTACTTTATTTCATCAATTAAGTGCTGAGTAATGTGAAAACCCTGCGGCCCTCTGAGTGCCATGACATTATTATTTTTGCATTTGCATTGAACGAAGGCTTGTATCATTTGAAGAATGTGAAATGTGTGCCAGAAATGCGTCCTGCAGACACCCGTGTGGCCATGCGGCCGGCGCCGTGAGATTGCTCAACACAGATATCCATTACTCCTGCAACCACAATATGAGTGGAAACTACAAACTCCCTGTTCTAGATTTATTAGTACAAATATGCCGAATACGGAGTTTCTAAGTGCCACTATTGTCGCATAGCTTGTCCATTTAACAAGCAAACCCCCCACCCACCCCAGTGGACAATCTCACCCTATCTGGGAGTTCATAAAAATATTCTTTCCCCAAAAATTTGTATATTGTCATAGCAAAAAGATACAGCCTGACTTATTTTTGTTCAATAGAAAAATGAGTGCGGAAAAACAATCCTTAAAGTGATCCATCCATATCTACTGCATATCTGGCAGCTGAGTGATGGTTTGAGGCTCGGTTGATACCTCAGACCCTTGAAGACTTACAGCCATTTAGCCAACCATGGGATCCATACTGTTCCAGCATAATTTACAGCTAAATCTAGTCCCACCCCCCAATTCCCATAGAGATCCATTCAAATGCAGAGAGGTTATAGTAGCTCTTGTAAGAGTATCAGAAAATAAGATATCAAGAGTCTTTTGATGTTGTTGGGTCACAGACATCAGGAAGGCATGGCATGCAAGGGATATGTAACCAAATATTAAATATGAGGACTTTATTTAAGTTTGTTAATTTGTCCAATTACTTTTGGTCCCCTAAAATGGAGGGGGCTATGTATAAAAAGGGCTACAATTGCTACACGGTTCACCGGATATGTATGTAAATACCCTCAAATTAAAGCTGAAAGTCTGCAGTTTAACCTCATAGTCACTGTTCCATTTCAAATCCAATGTTCTGGAATACAGAGCCAAAACAACAAAAAATTGTGTCACTGCCCTCAAACTTTTGGTCCCCACAGTATATATATTTTTTTTTTTCCACTGAAACATGTTTTTGTCATCCAAGGCATGTGTTTCATGTCAAAAAGATTAAAATACTTTTTTTTCTTCCAGGTCTCAGGATGATAATGAAAAATTCAAGTGGACAATTTTTTTTTTTTTTTTTTTTTGGCAGGCCACTCACACGCAGTACCAAGTGGTTAAAAGGATGCTGTCCTACATAAAACAGACGGGATATACTGAGGCCTGCTCTCTACACAAGTAGGAGTCCTCCCCCTATGCGGTCCTTTTACGTGGTACTACATGTTCACATTCCTTTATGTAACATAGCTCAAATGCTGAAAACTAAAAATATATATATCAGTGACTCACCACGCTCAATAATGCATGAGTCATTTTCTGTCACTTGTAATGAGAATATTAACATGTTTCATTTTGAACACAGGATCTTGTAGGCATTTGGTTGAGACCACAAACACAAAGTCTGCTCGTTTTTAGCTGGCTTCACTCCTTTGGGAGGGAGGTCTTGGAAAAATCGAAATATCCTGCCAGCTCCAGCTTTCTGTGCTTATGCAAGCAACGATTATTTAAAGCACTTCAACAGCTTCCTACGTTTAGTAAGTTTGCTCACTTTAACACAATGTAGGTTTACCGCACTACAATTGTATTTGTCTTTGAACAAATGTTTAGTTTCATCGGACAGTGTCTGCACATTCAGCAGGAAGGATATGTCAATATTCTAATCAATGAACTCATTCGGTGCCGCGGGTGACATAACTCAACAAAAATACGAATACGGTGCCGAAGGCGACTAACGTCTTTACACTGTGACTTTACACTGCGTACACTGCGAGTTGTATTTATATTTAAGTTGTATTTGAGTTGTAAGTTATATTTCGCCTATGTTTTAAAATGCATCTAGAGGGGGGGTGGGGGTGGGAATAATGCGTCTCTGTCAATTTGTGGGCTGCCAACATGTTTCTGTGCCACGTTACTTTTTGCCTCAGGATAACTGTTTTGTTGAACAGTTTCTGTTGAAATTGTTGATACAAAGTAACTCACCCGGACAGCTTATTTTTACATATCTATACAAATGACCTTAATAAAGTATTCACAAATCACCACTAGCATTGTTTAAATTGCGGTGGTTGGCGTAGCTCCTCTGGGCTTTCTATGAGTGAGGTAACACCACTATTGTCTTATACCTATTTTATTATGCCTACCCTGGATCAGTGTTGGGAAAATCTGTTGTGACGTCTTGGGCTTCAGTACCAAGGACAGCATCACATTTGAAAACAACTGCCGATCCCTCAACTAAGCACGTTTCTAATCAAAACATACATTCATATAAAGAAAATGAATATAGATGAGGACAGATTTTTATTTTAAAATTTTACTGCTGTCTAAAGGGTTGATCTGATCCAGGTCTGCAGTAGGCAGGTCAGATTTCAGCTTTAACGTGTGACTCTAGCTCAGTTTCCTGTGGATCTGACCACCACTGTATATTTGCATCTACTGTAGGTGGTCAGGAATTCAGTACACTTTCCCATAGTTCTAAGCGGTGTATATCTATGTAGTTTTATCAAATTCTTCGTCAAAATGGAAGGAAATCACAAAATTCTACATGTTAATATGAACATACAGATACTGCAAACACAATACTATGGCATGGGATTTGAAAGTTCAAAGCCTAATATCTCAAAAACATACTAGTATCTGGAGTATATTCCAAGCTTTCAAGACTGTGCGTGTACGCGTTCATTTTAATAAGGAAAGACATGTGTTGAGCAGCCCAGGTATTTCTTGCAACAGAAAATATCTGCAGTAGAACCATTGCAAGGATTAAACATCCTCTACTCATTTCCACATTGCACAGGTATTAAGGTGATCAGTGATTTCAGCGCTGTGCTTTTAATGAAAACTGTGATGAAGGGCATTTCCTGCCACTCAGTGCGTGCCTACATTAACACATAAGACCTGAAGTCATGGTGAATAATGGCTTCACTGCTCTTCGGCTGCCTGACAAATGAACTGAGAGTACGTTTTTGGAACTATCTTCAGTTTCCAACAAGCATTTTGCAAAAATCCATCAACAGGTTTGTTATTAAACTGAATAATTCATACCGAGAAGGATAGCTTTAAAAGGCAATATTCACCAAGCCTTTAAATAAAGCATATAACTGCCGTTTTCAAATTTGAACAATCATAATAAAGAGATGGGCATCATACTGTATATATACTGATCATCTAATATGCATGCATTTAATGTGCATGCACATACGCATATAAACATCAACATGTACCAGGAAATAGCCTACTTTTTTTTTTGCACTGATCCTTGAAAACACAGTAGGTCAGACATGATCTGATAAGCAATCAGGGTAAATCCACTTCGTTTGGGTGGGATCTTTTGTCCCACATCCCCAGGCTCGGGGCCGAGGGGCTATCCTTTTACCACCCCGAGCCTAGGGGGGGGTTCACCCGGACTATATTTCAGGGCACACCTCCAGTAGCCACGTCACCGTGTCATCATCCAGAACCGACAGACCATGCATCCCATTGGGTGCCCGATAAATCGGGCAGTCCAGGATGACATGGTCTGCGGTTTGTTCCTCCGCGCCACACTCGCAGGCTGCGCAAGAAGCCAAGCCCCATCTGTGCATCGATGAGCGGAAGCGCCCAACGCCGGTCCGGAGGCGGTTAAGCCTCACCCATGCCAGTCTAGGCAGGTCCACCCCAATAGGGGGAAAACCGACGTCTGGGATGAAGTCACGGAGTCTAGAGGTGTTCTCCTCCCACTCCGTGCTCCAGATGTAATCCGCCCACCGTGCCGCACTGATGTTAAGATCACTGCATTGCTGCAGGAATTCCTGTGCGGCAGGCACAAATGGGTGTCTCGACTTAAGGCGCCGGGGAGGCTCAGCAATTACAGCGAGCCTTTCGTGGAGCAGATGGTTTGGCTCCATGGCCCGGCACGCGAGACGTGCTGTGGCTCCCGCGCGGCGAAGCCCAGCGGGCTGGATGCCTGCAAGAATGGGAAGATTGTCCACGGGAGTGGGACGCAGGCATCCTGTCACGATGCGCAAGGCTTCGTTGATGGGCGTATCGATGAGGCGGGTGTGGGCACTGCGACACCATACCGGTGCGCAGTACTCACTAGTCGAGTAAACAAGGGCCAGGGCTGCCGTACGCAATGTTCTTGCGTCGGCGCCCCAGCCTGACCCGACTAGTCGCCTCATCAATGCCACACGAGATGTTAACTTCTTGCGCAGTGACTCAAGGTGTCGGCGAAACGTGAGCGACCTGTCCAATGTCACGCCGAGGTAGATTGGCTCAGCGCAGCATGGCAGGGGTGTTCCGCCAATATATATTCGGAGCTCACGTTTAGCCTCCCTGTTGTTAAGATGGAAGGCCGCCGACACCGTCTTTGCCTCGCTGAGCTTCAACCTCCATTTCCAGAGGTATGCCACTAGTGTCTGCATGTCCTGGCTCAAAGTCCCCTCCAATGACTGCCAGTCTCCAGCGGAGTACACCAACGCGAGGTCATCCGCGTAGGCATACTTCCGCGAGACTGTATCAGGCAAGTCATAAGTGTAGATATTATAGAGGAGGGGGGCCAGGACAGATCCCTGGGGGACGCCGTTCTTGAGGCGTCGTAACCTGCTTTGCTGTCCGCTACCGGTGGTAAGGTTAAAGCTGCGATTTCGGACAAGCTCCAAGATCATACTGACCATGTGCCTGTCCGGCAGCAGGCGGAGCAGCTTGCAGGTGAGGCCGCGGTGCCATACGGTATCATAGGCAGCCGTCAGATCGACAAAAACGGCTCCGGCCTTCTTCTTGAACGAAAAGCTGTCCTCGATGTCTTGAGTCATCAAAGTGACTTGGTCTACGGTCGATCTCCCGCGTCGGAACCCGGCCTGCTCCCGAGGGAGCAGTGGGTCGACGATCGGTTCGACACGGGCGTAGATAAGACGCTCGAGGATCTTGAAGGGGATGCAGAGCAAGGAGATGGGACGGTAGCTCTTAGGATCCCCTTCAGGCTTATTCGGCTTAGGGATCGCGACAACTAGGGCTCTTCTCCAGATTTTGGGGATCTTGAGTTGGCGCAAGCAGGAAGAGAGGAAAGCTCTTAACCAGGACTTCAGGGCAGGTGCGGCATGGAGTATAAGCTCCGGGCAGATGGAATCAGGGCCCGGAGCTTTTCCTGGCTTTAGGTGCTGGAGGGCGGCAGCGAACTCCTCCGGTGTGAATTCACCGGAGATGTTATCGCTGCTAGATGTTGGGGCCCTCCAGAGGTCAGACACTTCCTTTGCCACGAGTCGTGATGACTCGCGGTCTTTACCCTCGTATACCCCATTTTTCACAAATTGTGATGCGATTTTATTTGCAGAAATGGGGCAGTGACGAGGTGAGTGTCTTGACCTGCCAGTGAGGTTGTTCAGGATACTCCATGCCTTGCGGCTGGAGTGCGAGAAGTCGATGGAATTGACAGCCTCCTCCCAGCGCTCTTGTCTCCTCCGGCCGAGTCTTGACAACAGGGCTGTAGCAGCCCTGTTTGACTCGGTTCCGGCAGGAGCCTGAAGGAAAACGCGGTAGAGGTTCTCGCACTCCGCATCCCAGCACGGTTTGTAGCTATTGCGACGTCCGCGTGGGATGGATTTCTTGGCCGCTTTCACTAACATGCCACAGAAGTCCCGGTATGCCTCATCCACGTTGTTGGTATTAGGCGATGGGAGACGCCACGTGGATTTGTTAGTGAAGAGGCGGAAGCGTTTCCAATTGGCCTTACGGAAATTCCATCGCTTCACCGGCTCACTCGGGATAGAGTCCACGAGTTTAGGCACGGTTATCAGCGATGGTCGATGTTGGGACCGCGGGAACTTTCCGAGCACACGTCTGTCCGGGAGCTGGTTGTCTGCACCGACACTCGCAAATGCCACGTCAGGATTCGTCCCAGTGTTCCAGCGACCGGAGAGAAAGCTGGCTGCACCCTTTGGATCGTATAACAGGGCCAGGCAGTTGTTAGCTGCCCAAGCAGCCAGGTTCTCTCCGTTGGGCGTGTTGGTATTGTACCCCCAGTCTTCATGCTGACAGTTAAAGTCGCCAGCATAGAGACAGGGGTGGGGGAACACCGGGACAGACACCGGCGTGAATCGCGAGGGGGGAGGCTTGTAGACGTTTACAATTTTAAAACCGGCAACGTCCACGCACAACCACTCAATCTCCGAGTCAGCCGGAGATTGATCGGCGAGAGTCCAGCTCAGCCTTTCATGGACAAACGTGGCAAGGCCGTGTTTCCTGCTTAGGATAGACCCAGCTAGTGTGAAATTTGGTAATACTAGCTTATCTGCTGAAAAGCAATGGGTCTCCTGGAGGAGGATGATGAGGGCCTTGGTGGTATAGGCCAACTCCTCAATGACGCTGATCTTGTTGGAGGTGAGTCCTTCGGTGTTCAGCTGCAGTATTCTGGGTTGGAGGCCAGCGGAGTAATCACCACCGGCTCTCCTCCCCGACTGCAGCCGAGCACCAAAAGACAAAAGACAAAAGATCCCACCCAAACGAAGAAGAAGAAGAAGAAGAAGAAGGGTAAATCCACTACCATCTTATTATTATTATTTGTTTTAATTTTATAATATAATTCAGCATTGAATGCTTGACAGACCAGACTAGAAATCGGCGTGCTTCTGTCCAGTCTAGAAACTGGAAGCAATCAATGTTTGTAAACAATAATAACAAAGTGGTGCGTGCATTTTGGCAACAAAATGATGGAAAGTCAAGTCAAGCTTTAATTGTATAGCAAATTTCATACACATAGCATCATAATGTGCTTTACATAGTAAAAGGGTAAAAACAAAGGATAAAATAGGTAGATAAATACATAAAAATAATAAAAAATTGAGGGCACATATAACTCAGACTATCAAAAGGGTGGATGGGTTAAGTATCTTAGTAAACTTACCCTACCACCCGATGCAAAACACACCTCTGAGTGGATCATACAATTTATACCATAGTCACTTGCCAAAAAATTAAAACAAGAGCATTCACTTGCCTTGTTGGATGTTCTGCATTCAAAATTAAATGTTATAGAGCCAGAGAGGTATACTAATTTCTTGCTATGGTTATACAAGAGAAACTGTTACACCAGTGTTCCCCAGTGGAGGTTTAAGGGCCTGATTTACTAAGACATTTAGCAGGTGCAAAACCATTTAGCACACGCAAAACCAATAACTTGACCAATGATTGGTGCAAAACAAATTCCATGACCCAATGATTGGTCATGTTATTGGATTTGCGTGTGTGAAATGGTATTGCACCCGCTAAATGTATAAATCAGGTGTTTTAAGTGCCAACTGTTCTTGATATGAGCGGCCAGAACATTATTTTTGAAAGTGTCTTCATGTTTCACGATTCCAAAGCCTGACTTACTTTGAGATGTGTCATAATAATATTTTATGATTATGTAAAATTTCATCCTGTATGTAAATTCTTGCTATGGAATTGACAGCCTAATCGCCTGTGCTGTCCATACATTTACAACATTGAATGTCTTCATTATTTTTGTATGTTCATGATATTAAATTTTGTACAAGAAAATTAAGTTATGCAGCCATTAAGTTAATTCGGCCATTACACCTATAAGAAATTTTGATAAGATCAAAGTCAGTACCTCCCTAAAAGTGTGACATTGTATCTTAAATTACTTGTTTAAAACATCTGTGTGGTTCTATTAGCACAGAAACACACAGATGATTTAAAGTAATTTCATTTAAATAATTTAAGATACAAGCAGATAATATCTTGAGGTAAGAATGGGGTACCGTGACAACCCAAGTAGCAATGAGTTTGTCAACTTTAGCACATCCCTTTAATTTATTTTTTGGTTTTTGTTCCACAAATGTAATAGTATATGTTACAGGCCAAAGTTTCTCGCAGGTCGGTTTTGTCACCATGATTCTAATGAATTGTACTGCATTTTGGACTATCTAAAATAATGATGCATGTTTATATTTAATGAGCTGTGATTGTCTTATAATCACATGCCAGCTACCTGAGTAATAATGGTTCATTCAGCTGTCTATAGTTGATGGGTTAAAGCTTTTTAAATGAAGACTTTTACAGCATCTACAGTGCCCTCCACAATTATTGGCACCCCTGGTAAAGATGAGTAAAAAGGGTTATAAAAAAATTCACCTTTTGGTGAATTAGCTTAATCTCACACTGAAAAATTAGAAGAATCCAACCTTTAATGGAAGTAAATTTATTCTGAGAAAAAAATATCCCTCATCAAGCAATAATTATTTTTAACAAAACCACGTGTGCCACAATTATTGGCACCCCTAGAAATTCTTATGAACAAAATGTAACTGAAGCATTTTTTCCATTTATATTTATTTTTAAAGTTAAAAAGAAGGTGGCTATACCGAAAATAACCTGATCCCCACTGTTAAGTATGGTGGAGGTTTTGTGATGTTGTGGGGCTGTTTTTCCTCCAAAGGCCTTGTTAGGGTACATGGCATCATGAACTCCATGAAATACCAGGGAATATTAAATCTGAATCTGGCTGCCTCTGCCAGGAAAATAAAACAGGGTCTTCGTTGGATCTTCCAGCAGGACAATGATCCAAAACATATCAACACAAAAATGGTTAATTGAACACAAAATCAAGCTTCATGGCCATCTCAGTCCCCTGACCTAAACCCCATTGAAAACCTGTGGGCTGAGCTGAAGAAAGAGAGGACCTAGGACTGGGAGCTGGAGAGATTCTGTAAAGAGGAATGGTCTCAGATTCCTTGCTTTGTATTCCCCAACCTTATTAGATGTTATGGAAGAAGACAGTGCTGTTTTATTGGCAAAGGGAGGTTGTACAAAGTATTAAATGCAGGGGTGCCAATAATTGTGGCATACATGGTTTTGTTAAAAATAGTTGTTTCTTGATGAGGGATTTTTTTTTTCTCTGAATAAATTTACTTCAATTAAAGGTTGGATTTTTCTCATTTTTTCAGTGTGTGAGATTAAGCTACGTAATTCACCAAACGGTGATTTTTTTATAACCCTTTTTACTCATCTTTACCAGGGGTGCCAATAATTGTGGAGGGCACTGTATGTCTATATTGCATGCACCAGGGTAATTTTCATTTGTACAACCGAAAGGTAAGTGAGTGTTAAATCTAGTATGAGCAGCGAGACGTAAAGCTCCATTCTTGCTGCGCTGGGCGTGCAAATAATAGCCCTGCACTCATCTGTCCCCTCCATACAGGTGCCATTAAATTACGCTCATTTATTTTAGGTTTGGATGGGACTGTAGGCTGAAGCATACGTTTCCAATGCAGCCCCGCACAGTGGTGAAACCTTGAACCAAGACTGATTTTACATGCCAAATACATTTTCCCTCTATATATGTCTCTATATATCGCACTCACGCACTCACGCACTCACGCACTCACGCACTCACGCACTCACGCACTCACGCACTCACGCACTCACGCACTCACGCACTCACGCACTCACGCACTCACGCACTCACGCACTCACGCACTCACGCACTCACGCACTCACATGCAGTCAGAGTCACACCAGACACCATTATTGTCCTTGAAGCATTTTAAATCTAAACTCTTGTCAGCAAGCCCTTGCAATTTTTAAGCAGAAGACATACTCAGTGATCAGTTATTCAGCTTTAGTTATCAACACACAGCAACTGGTTCAACCTGCACTTCAAAAAACAAAAATACAAATACAAAGTCTCCAAGAGAAGTGAACAATGCTTTAATCTCACTCGCTTCCGGGAAGGTCCTTCCTTGTTTCCCAACCCTCCCCTCAATGCTTCTTTCACTGAGCGTTAGCCCTGTGAGGCCTGACGCGTCAAGCGCTTTGGACCCTCC
This sequence comes from Synaphobranchus kaupii, assembly GCA_029718625.1. Lineage (NCBI taxonomy): Eukaryota > Metazoa > Chordata > Actinopteri > Anguilliformes > Synaphobranchidae > Synaphobranchus > Synaphobranchus kaupii. The sequence goes on along the minus strand of CM056389.1, from coordinate 26,711,291 downwards.
TCCACCGGCAGGGACGCGAGGGCGGGAATTGCGTTGGCCCGAGCGGGGAAACGAGTGACAGGTAGGCAATCGCCACAGAGGGGGACTGAATGCGCTTGAAAGGTAGCATTAAAAATGATTAATATCCTTATTTTCCACCCACAAGATCTCCTGTGCTCAGAGCACCCTTGAGGTCAACACTCTGCAGGCCAGCTCATAAAGCTGACCGGCCTTCAGAGCAGCCCCGCAAATGAAACGGCAGTTATCGGCTGTGCCATTTAAAAATACTTTTCTTAAAAGATGTGAGCAGAGGAAATGTAATGGTTAAAAAAATACAAATAAAAAAAACTCTTAATATTGGAAGTTACTAGTTATTATTTTATTTTTTGTAGAATCATCTTCTGTGCCATGCTCAAACATAAAAGAGAACATACACCATACACCATCAGCCAGATGGAGTTGCTTGACACTAATGAACATATTAATATATCATACACAACATATACAGCTACAGGTTGCATTTTCACTGCTGTTCATTATCACCAACACTAAGATGCAACTGCTTGCAAGTCAACTGCTTTCCAGAGGCAACACACCTGTAGGTAATTGCGACTTTTCTGTGATGCCTTTTTGAGAATCTTTTTTTGGGGGCCGCATAACTGTAGATGAGACTTCTGTAGATTGCATTTTTTTGGCTTACATGGGGAAATCCTGTTGGCAATGATGTCTTCTGTATGTTAACGTGGCAATATTTATTTATGGCAAATGCAACCGTAGAGAGTTGTATTTGTATTCGGAATAGAAATGAATGGAAGCTGGTTTACCGCTTTACTGTACTTCTGTACTTTCCACACATAGATTTCGCTGACGAACACACTGGACACTCAGTCACTTATAATCAAAGCTTTCTTCTACGCAGCCATCTCCTGAAGGAAATCAAAAGCAAATGTGGAGGGTGCACACAAAGTGTCTGCCTCCGACTTGCGCCTGTGCATGCTGGGAAAAGAAGCAGCAGCTTTACGTCCCGCATTTTAGAGGAGAGCTACAGTGTTCATCGGAGCGGAGGCTGCAGCAACGAGCGTGGCCGGCGTATACGACTGGGAATTCAAAATTGGGAGATAAAAGGGGAAACGGTTAAAGGAGAAACAGAACCATGAGCATCGCGTACATACCGCGCGTCATTAGCGTAATGGCCTGCAGATCCCCTTCATCGTTAGCTGCGGTTTCACATCTCCTCGCCGTGCGGTTGAACACAGTCGGAGCGCGCTCCGTCAGTCTCCTGTGTTTCTCTGATCATTATCGGAATGACGGAAACAAGCTGCCGCTCAGACGGATCGGCAGAAAAACATTCACGTCACGTTGCCATGTTTTTCGTCAAAGGCTTCGCCTAAGATGCAGCATTCATTTCCTAACTGCTTCTTTTAACATGCCACATGTGCAGACCCACGATAGTGGGGTTTGTGTATGTAGCAGCAAGAAAGAGACCGTAAGCCGCGTACGGTAGGTTACAAAAAAAGATAAACTGGATTATACCCCACAACCAGTGTAGATGGTAAATATTATAAAACATGTATACAGCATATTTTATCTACAGCAACATACAGTTAACTACAAAATGCCCCAAGGGGGCTCTGCCATTTTATGGAGCCAGGCATTTTTTTTAACCCAGTTATATTGATATGTGAAAAGAGAGCTTAATTCAATGTGATATTTGCTAAAAGATGCTGTATCCCGGGGGAACTGGGTAGCATGTATTTTGGCTTTGGATGAGTCTCTGCATGGTGCTATGAATGGGGAATCCGTCTCCTCTTTCAGCTTTGAGCTAAAAACAGATTTACCAGACAAATAAATAAATAATAAATAAATAAAGGCCTGTGATCTGCCAATCGAAAGACACTACATCAGATGGATTACTGCTCCACATCTGGACAAATGGAAAAGCTTGCATCCTGGGCCAGATCACTGAGCATTTAAGAAAGGAAAATTGCAAGCAACACTTCTTTAGAAAACACGGTTTCCACTGTGCAATGATAGCAGTAATCCTGTACTGACACATGGCTAATGTTAATGTGATTGTGCTCCATGAATTCTGATTTAATATTATCACAACGTTAATCACTACTCGTATAACCGTTACCATTATCATGATTACATCTTGTAATTATAATAATCATAATTATTATTATCTATGCTATGTGCTTAAGGGAACGTTTCGACAGATAAATCTACATACGTAAAAAAAGCAAATAAAAAAAAAAAAAAACTGCTATCTGTGGCAATGACATACTGGTCAGTCCACATGGTGAAAAATAATCTATGTATGATGAAGAGATGCACCCGTTTTAACAGAAAACAGTAGTTCTGTTTCATGTCATGCTAACATACACTTACATTAAACACTCAAAATAAAAATAAAAACAGAGAGAGGAGAATCTGAATTGCATAACGGATTATCGCATAATTTGGGCATTTGCATGGAATTGCTTAATCCCAAGCCATTCCCCATTCATTCCATTGTAAAGAGATTGCATATGTGCATAAACCATTATCCCAAAATATATGAAGGTAGGGGTTTCCTACTAATTGACTCCGTATAATCGCATTAAAATTACCTGACAAATGGGTTATGAGATTAGGCAGATTCTTCCTATGCAGGGCCAGAGGGCCAACATGATAAAACAGAGATAAAGCCAGCCAACAAGCCAATGGACCCACTCAAAAACGCCAATGCACCTGCTCTTACAAGCACTAATTCACATGAATGAGATTACACTTTGTACACAAAAAAAACTAAATTAAGAACCCGAGTATTAACCATATTGAACAAAATGCCAGCCACCCAACCTACAGTGCAGTCCTTAAGTATTTGGACAGTCAGACATTTTTTTTTATTTTTTTTTATTTTTTTTGGCACATTGGATTTGAAACAGTGACTACGAGAGTAAAGTGCAGACTGTCAGATTTAATGTAAGGGTATTTACATTGATATCCAGTGATCCATGTAGGAATTACAGCCCTTTTTATACATAGTCCCCTCCATTTTAGGGGACCAAAAGTAACTGGACAAATTAACATGATGATAAATAAAGTAATCATATTTAATACTTGGTTGCAAATCCTTTTGATGACTGCCTGAAGTCTGCGACTCATAGACATCACCATACGCTGGTATCTACCCTGGTGATGCTGTACCAGGCCTGCACTGTAGCCATTCAACCACCACTATCACTGTGGACGAGAGCAGTGATTTACATTTTGTTGGTTAATGAAGTCACTTTTAAAAAATAGTTGAATTTATGTAATTTAGCATTTTTTCCCCTGCTCCACGCACTTCTTGCCTAAAGCGGGATTATTATGTATGTAAAGCGCGGTAGCCTAATTCCTTTGCTTGTTCATCCTTTGTAATTGAAGACCCCGGTGCTAAAAGTACTGAAGTCACAAAATGTCTATTTTGAGAAAATCTAATCCGAAAATATCATCGATCCATAAAATCAGCCATTAAAAGTTTTGCTGTTTTTATGCATTGCTTAGGCACCTTTTCTGTTAACAATATTTATAGGGTGGACTCAGCTAAACAAATACAACATGTTTCTATGCTCAAATTGAATTGTCTAAAAATGAGACTTCAGTACTTTTAGCACCAGGGTCTTCAATTGTGTTATTTACCCAAGTAAAAATGTTTGCACTGATTAAAATCAGTTGTTTTATTTTTCAGAGGGAAATATTTCTATGCATCAGCAGCAATTGTATGCTTTCAGCCTATATGCTGTTTGCAACTCCTAATAGCACCGGTGTTCCTGTCAGGTTTCAATCTGTGGCAGATGTGGAGAAGTGGATCATCTATAGCCTACGTCACACGTCCCAAAAAGAAGACTTCCGCAAAGGCGGGAAGCATCCCCCGGGAGCCTCCTCCCAGGAGCATTTACCTAATTGGAATGTCCTTAAAGATGGTGGACCTTGATCGATTTCCGGGTCACGCAAGGACCAAGCAGACGAGGAAAGAACCCCAGCAGTAACACAGTGGCTGTGTCTGAAACCGCATACTTCCACGCTCCACACTACCTTGCTCCCGAGTATGCACTCCAGTCAAGGTTTGGGAGTACGCACTCTGGAGCATGGATGTACAGTGGCATGGAAAGTAGTGTGACGCACTTTGTGGTGACATCTGACCCATAGCCTTTCACCTTTGCCGTAACTATCGGGGAAATTCCGATGATTAGTAAGTACACCTGAGAAGAATAAGGTTAGGTTGTTAGCTCGCAGTGTACTGTAGAAATAGTAGGCTATACATTACTGAAATATTCTAATACAACCAGGAATATCAGCAACATTTAGCCTGTATAACCAGATCATATGAATTCTCCTTTATGCTAGTGTTCATATAGCTATGCCAGAAGAAGTGTCAGTGGAAGGCAACGATATGAAGATATTCTAACTACTAACAACAATTTTATCTGTATTTTAATTATGTTCGCTGTTCGTTGTTTACCAGCTGGGTATGCAGTTATGCTGGCTACAAGTAGAAATGGAGCCGGGAAGTAATCACCATGAACAAGCATTAAAAACTAAGTAGCGTTATATTCCCCCATAAACTAAAACATTTTGAAAAGGCAAATTTGTGTGACCAAAGAAATTGATTAGTCTGCATTATGTTTAGAGTCTTGCTCTTGTTCAGCTGGTTAAAGTACAGTGTCTCAGTAACAACAAAAAAACTAGTCAATGTGCAGTAAAATAGGCTACTGGTGTGACATGACATTTAACTTGAAATGACAATACGATATTCATATACACCAGAGTACTGTATAAATTGATGCTACAGATCACACAGCTGGCTGTAAGTTAGATCATATGGAACTGCAAATATTTTATAATAGGCTATCACTATAATAGTATCGCTGTGTCTATTACTAACGCCATTATTATCTGGCTAAGATAAGATTTTTATTTTTTTTATTTTACTTTATCAATTTATCACAGGACATAAACACAAGAAATGTCTACAATGAAAAAAACAACAACAAACATGGAAACAAAATTTAAAACAAAATAAATAACTGCCAGTCTACACACAGTGTGCTACATCCATATGTCGAGTATTAAGACATACAACAACAATTAGCCAGGTTCAAATATACTTCATACTATAGAATTATTTTGGTAAAAGAGAAAGGGACCCCAAATAGCAGATAATTTTTGGGACCAGTTAGTCTTCATAAATCAAACTTCCTCCATTTGTATATTGGAGACCATTTCAGCAATCCATTTTTGAAAACAAGGGGGGGAAAGAAGACATCCAGTCCATTAAAATGAGTCTTTTGGCTACCACCATCCCAAAAACCCAAAGACTGTTGCATATCAATGGGCAAATGTTTGGTGGACTCAGAGCAACCAAGGAGGTCAAGTCCAGCCTCAGGCTCAATGTCCCATTCATATGCTTTAGAATACCAATCAAAAATATTTGTCCAAAAGTTCTTAAGTAAAGGGCAAATGTACCCTCTGTGACCCAGCATCTATCACACAATGAGGAGACAGAAGGATAAATCCTGTGTAATTAATATTTAGAGTAATGCAGCCGACGTATGACTTTAAATTATATAAGCTGATGTCTGCTGTTAATGGAGCAGGAGTGAATTCTGGACTAACTCTCTCTCCATACATCTCCAGATTCTTCTATGCCCAATTCATCAGCCCAGGCCACCCTTCGTTGTTCAGTTGGCACCAAAGTACAGTCACAAAAAATGGATACAAACTTGGAAACAAGATGTTTAGAGCCGGGAGGAAGCATAACATTCTCATAAAAAGGCTGTTGTTTCGGAAGGGTTTCAAAATAATCAAATTTGGATTTAACAAAATGTCTAGTCTGTAAATAATGAAAAAAAATGGGAGTTAGGAGGATTGAATTTTCCTCTAAGTTGACCAAAAGATGCAAATTGACCATCTATTTACAGATCTTGAATAGTAAGAACCCCCTCTCCCTCCAGGAATGAGTGGTTAAAACAAATAGGTGCAGATACAGAAGTCTCAGGCACATTAAAACCACTTCTAATCTGGTTTAAGATTCTAATAAAGTTTTTCAATACAAAGCTTTGGTTGGTTGGGTTGTTGGACTTGACCGGCTTTGAAAGAAGCACGGCCTGTAGCGATTACATTATCTCTTTTAATAGCTAGCTCAGTTGAATTATTATAAAATATTACTGCCCTATACTGAACAACTATTTCAAACAGAATCATGTACACCAATCACACCATGCCCATGGACTTAACACCTTTCAGTGAATGGAATATACAGAAAAAATTAATTGAAGGGGAATATGAGGAGCTGTTCTCTTTTTTATTGTTCATTAAACCTCCAACTACTGTAATAAGTCATCTATGGCATGCAGAGGCTTAATATCCAATGAAAAAGATTATAATACAAAGGATGTATCTCAGGCTATTAAACCAAATCAATTCAAGCTTGTGTTAATTTTAAGTTAGACTCACAAAACTCCACAATGTTACATAAGAAAATCTAACTGAATTTGAGACTGTAATGTCAAATGAGATGAGAAATTAATTTATCTAACCTGTGCGTGTGTGTGTGTGTCTAGTTTACTCAATTAGAAAAATTGCAGTAAGCATTAATGATGCTGTCTTAAGGATAATTAACCACATATTTTCATTAGATTAGACTAGCCAGAAGGGTTTCATGTCTGTACGCATGATCGTTCATGTGAGATTGACAGACATGCCACTGGTGCCTGTAGCCAAAACCTATGGAGACTTGTGTCCCAACTGACACAAGTCTCCAATTATCCAACCAAATCCTTCATTCAGTTTTCAGATTTCCCACAAAGATTTCCGGCAACAACATATTTTTCTGGAAAAGGAATATTCTCAGTGACATTTTATTTTGAAGATATTATGCGTAGGTTCCAAGCCGAGGTTACCAAAGCCTAATAGTATAATCATAATGCAATAAAAAAGCATTTTTGCACGTGTTTCCACCTCAGAAAAATATGTGCGATTTATAGAGGTTAAAGGACACTTTCATTTTCATGGGACGCATAGTTTAGCTGAGAATCATTTGGATTATGAGAAAGCACATGGCTGATTAACCTCTTAGCAAGGCCTATAGCAATCTTTACACACGGTACACAGCGCTAGCCTGAGTGTGTTAATTCATTACAGCTATTTTATCCAGATTCCCCAAATATGAGTCAACATTTTCAGCTAGTTTGCAAATAAGCAAATGCAGAAATTGGTGATAGCAGATTTTTTAAAGACGAAAGCCAAAAACGATTCAAGGAGCAGCCAAATGTACAGCCCGACACAGATGACTAAAATAAAGCATTTCACTTGGGCATGGTTGTTTAGTTTTGTTTTGTTTTAGTTTTTTTCAAAAAGAAAGGATCAAAAAATGTGAAGCGGTCAGTGCCTGGGGAAGGGGGGGTTAGACACGGAGGGGTTGCACATGCCCGTTGGGAGATAAGAACAACATGCCTGGCGACGTAAAAGACGAGTAGGATGAACCCCTGCTGTTTTTCCACTGATTGTGTTTTGAAAGAAAAGCAAATCGAGAGAGTCCAGGGGGGAGAACACACACAGTGCAGGAAGCCTGTAAATCCATCTCCCAGGCAGGTCATACGGTAATGAGGACGGTAACGCGTGAGGCCGGCAACCGCCATTCTGAGGCCCTCATGCGTCGCTGCGCTCGTCCAGGGACCCACTACATTAGTGCCTTGAATTTACCCACAATCCCACTGGGGACGGTCTCCCGTGGCATGAGCCGCGCAGTTACGGAGTTGAGAGCACCACATCCATCAGCGAGACTGAGATGAAGCTGCAGCTGTGGCTGTGAAATATGGCCGCCTGATTTTCACTCTGCGTCTTGGCTCATGCTCATTTTCCCGCTTTTCATTTTTATTTGAGTTTTTCCTCTCAGCTCTGAGAACATCTGTCCACTTCTTCAGGATGGCTGCCTAATATTTTACTCCTTTTTACAGATTTTTTAACAGTAAAGCCTCTTTTCCGGCAATCTATTTTAATGTATTATTGTGTACTATGATGATGACAATTAATAATAATAATAATAATAATAATAATATTTAAATAATAATAATAATAACAGTGGTCAGGGGCGTATTCCAGCAGGTTAGCTGGTTTTACTAAAATCTGGAACAGTTCTTTTTACTTCAATCCATGTTCCAGATTTGGGAGGATTCCGGGTTTTACTCAATGCTGTTATCCAGCTAACTCAGTAATACCCCCCTGAACTCATTGCTTGTAGCTCCCTCTAAAATTTAATTATTGATACTTGCAATGTGTGGCCGGCTGTGGGCGAATCATGGAGGTTCCTGATGCTCATTTCAGCTTAATTTCAATCATAAGTGATTGTGCAGGGCTGAGCGAGAAAAAAAAATAAAGCACATGGTAAGATTATGAATATTAATTTCCAAGAGAACTGTATGAATTCACACATTGCTAGATAAATGTTCAAAAATTAGAATTTAGAATCTACACAGTGAAAAAAAATCTACACATGAAAGATATGAAAAGATATCAGCACAGGCCAGTTGACTGATGCAAATACCAAAAGGGCTCAGCATAATTTAATTTCTCAATCAGATCCTTCCTCTGCCTATTTCACTTGACAACAATTTCCAAGTGCTGTTATTTTCAGCCGCCAGCCACAAATTGAATGCTAGCTGGCGGAGCAGTCAAGGCATCCGGTACAGTCCGGTTGAAGCCCAGCCAGCAAACAAACAGCACCCACTAGCTGTCTACCATCAGCACAGCTGTCGGCCCACTAGCGTTTTACAACTCAACCATACGGCGGTGCGTGTACGAGTCAAGGTGAGGATGAGCTGTTAAAAGAATGCAAAATGGCTGCTAAATGGTCCTGCTGCTAGCAAACTACTGCAGCGGCGATTTGCAAAATGCTGGCAGACTGAAAGCTGGCATCAAGGTCTAGGAAACTGCCCCTTGCTCTTGTGGAAAGCCTAACAATGGTTTAGATTGACCAACTCTTTAGTTACTGGCTAGCCTTCTGTTTCCCACATGGCCTATTGAGGCTATGAGGGGCACAAAGCTGATGAATTCAAAACGTGGCATGCTGGGACCCCTCTGCCTTTGCTATCGATTGGTTGGAGGAGAGTCAAATTGAACTGTCCAGCTGTGGCGGAGCTAGGAGTATTGATTTCAGTACGCCTTGCAGAGAAATAGTAAAGAACACAAGGGATGCAGACATCTTTTTAACAGGGGCACAGATAACCGATTCATCCAAAGAAACTATGTCCTTTAATGGTCTATTATTCCAGTCACCCCGTTTTAGAACAGCTTTGATGCTATGATTAACTGATCATGTGATGGACACAATTAAACTGCTTTTTTTCTAATTTATTTGCAAGTCACTATTATGGCCAGACACTGGCGAATTGCAGGTAGTGTATTCCCTTGGATTGTAAATAGTGTTTTTGTCTTACTAAAGACCCTTTACCTAGTGGTTTTCCCCGTTCACGCATAGGTCTCCTGTCGAGTCTGTTCACACATGACATGACCGTTCTGGATCGATTAGGCAGGCAGGATGTCTACTCTCCAAAGCAATGCAAAACAAACATTAACGTTACCTTAGTTTGTCTTTAAAACAGCCAGATATTTTGCTGAACAGTTTTGGCAGAGATGTAAATCCTGCCAACACAACACAGTTGAAGAGAGATTGTTTTTAGATACCTTATATTAACACCGCCAATATAGCTCAGTTATATGATCCCAAACAGCTAACGTAGATAAACAATGGAAGCATGGTTTATCAGCTAAAAATCTATACTTTGGAGTTGTTTTCAGTAAAATGCAAGATAAATTATTCTGTTGGCCAAGTTAAATAGCTAGCTATATACCATTGATATGAGATGCCAGCCAGCTTGCTGCATTGGGTAAAAAAAAAGTAGGCTATTTACTATAGAAATTGTGCCAGAAACAAAAGGTCTTACATAAGACCGTTTTGCATGCTTTATTCGGGAATGTTGCTGCGTTTGTTCACGCTAGAGCCACGGCAGAAGAATTCTGCAAATCTTACTTGGTCCAGCAAATTGGTGACATTTACAAGCAAGAAAATGTACAGGTTAAGATGCATGTATGAAAAGGGCTATACATACACATATAAATACACAAACATGCGCACACACACGCAACCAATCTATAGTGTGGATGCAGTGGTACAAGCTCGTATGTTTTCACAGTTATGTGATGGGGACATGAAACAATCCTCATATCTTCATATTAATGATAAAAATGGTCCATAGTTGTTTGGAACTTTAATGCAAGGTGCTTAAGCTGCATCTGTGTGCTGGAATTAAAGACTGCAGGACTTGATCTAAGTGTGTTGTGCTTTTGGGATCCACTCAGCTGCTATTCGTGATGGTAATCACCTCAGAGGATACGCTGACGGCATATTTTGTGTCAGTTGTCCAAAGTGCTAATTTTCCCATTCCCTGTGCTTTTAATCAGTATCCAACAAGTTTTATTTCCATGGCTTAGATAACAGTCCTGCCAGAATAGGCATGGCCTCTACAGGATACTGCTAATTGGACAGCATTTGAGACTCTAAAAACCTGTCCCTAAACAGAGTTTGTGACTGGCTGTAAATAAAACAGCATCCTCACAACTTTTTTTAATTTTTTATATTGCGTTCACACATTACCTGAAACTATGCTTAATTTAGTGTCCCCTCACAATGACATTTTGCTTCCAAATCATGCACACATGCATCAAATGAATAAACATTTCAGTTATTACTCAGTGCTACGATAAATGAAACGCACAATTATGAAATTTAGGTATCAGTATGCTTTTGTTTTTTCAGTGTTGTAATATACAGCTAATGTACAATGGGCAGCAGTCCATTGTTCTAAATTATTACAGCATACACGCACGCCTACTCAAACAAAAAGGACGCACACAGTGAAATTTATTTTTGCAAATTACCGTACTGTTGGCAGCAGCAGATATGAAATCATTCAGGTTCCTGTCTCTGCTCTTGGTCAGACTGGAGACTTTCATCACCATCACAAGAAGCAGCAGACATCTTCCAGTGTGACGCCTTGCATGCCCCTGCCAGTGTATCCCACATGCCTAGTCCACTGCTCTGAGAAGGGCACACAATTGTGTGGGATGGGGTTGGACACCTTCCACCACCATGCAGAGAAAAAAAATCCTCTATTGGGTTTTTGAGAAAGGTGAATATGGATGGATACAAAGATGACGTGTGGACCACAGCAACATACACTACATGGACAAAAGTATATGGACACCTGCTCATCCAACATCTCATTCCAAAATCATGGGCATTAATATGGAGTTGGTCCCGATTTGGTGCTATAACAGTCTCCACTCTCCTGGGAAGGCTTTCCACTAGATGTTGGAACATTTCTGTGTGGATTTGTTTCCATTCAGTCAGAACAGCAATAGTGAAGTCGGGCACTGATGTGGGGCTGTTAGGCCTGGCTCGCAGTCAGTTTTCCAATTGACGCCAATGGTATTTGATGGGGTTGAGCTCAGGGCTCTGCGCAGGCCAGTCAAGTTCTTCCATACCAATCTCGACAAACCATTTCTATATGGACCTCTATTTGTGCATGGGGGCATTGTCAGTCAAACAGGAAAGGGCCTTCCCCAAACTTTTGCCAGAAAGTTGGAAACCCATAATCGTCTAGAATGTCAGTGTATGCTGTAATGTTAAGATTTGCCTTCACTGGAATAAGGAGCCTAGCCTGAACCATGAAAAACAGCCCCAGAGCAAGGGGTGTCCAGATACTTTTGGCCTTAGAGAGTACGTGGGCTGTGCTGGCCCTTCATGCTCTCTCTCATCAGATAGGACGAGACCAGAAACCATCAAGTAGATATGCAGTAGATATAAGTAGATATCAAGGAGATATGCAGTGTTGAATGGATCTAATGTGGACTTTGTGATAGAGGACCTGGTTGCTGATGCCTGCACAGAATGAAATTTCCGCCATGCTGGCCAGGGACAAGTGCACGGTGGCCGATGATGTTTCTTCAGTGTCTCCTTTGCTGTCATATCGACCCCTGACTCATCAGTAAAAATGTACTCATGCTTAATGGGGCTCTATCTAAATATTAATGGTATCTAGTCCAAACATTCTCTGTATGAGAAAAATAGGAGGATGTACTCCCCCCTATTGAGCCTGGTTTTTTCCTTGCCACTGTCACCTCTGGCAGCTTTGTATGGATTTAGGCCAGGCAATAGGCTTACTATGAACCATATTGTGACAAATCCATTGTGAAACGCATGATATGAATAATATTGGATCTTATTTGACATAACCGTATCATAAATAGATCACCAGTAGTCAATATAGTTGAGAACAATAGCATTTAGAAATGACTGGAAAGGCCATTATGTTTGAAAGGGATCAAACCCGTATTCCGCAAGCATCTACACAAACAACTGCTCCAAATAGCCTTTAGATTTTTGGGTTAGCAGGTAGCCTACTTCTGGATGTTATCAAAAATTGCTATGGTATACAGTATATGGTGCTCAAATAATGAAATAATGTTGTAAATTACATTAAAGTACTTACTTGCACATATTGGTAGGGTACTTATTTCACTCTTTCTCTCAAGTTTCTCTAAAAAGGTAGCCTACACAATACACTTGCTTCATCCAAATCTTTTTCAGGATGCTGTCAATTAATTTATTTGTTCTAAAGGTCTGATTGCTGTTTGAATAATTAAAGCAAAATGGGTTTTTATCCTGTAAGGAAGCATGTGTTCAAATGATACTAGTTTAGCGTTTTCAATGTCAGCGTTTGCCAACAAGAGGATAAAAGTGTCTGCTATATGAATGTAAAGTAAAGTAAAAGAGATTTCTTTCCTGAGACTGTTTTTGAGACCGAGTGAAGCGTTTTGGAAAAGGGTTACACAAGGTTGAAATTTGCACGAAAATAAACAAAATAATTTTTTTAAATTTTTGTACACAATCTTAATTTTTGCTCATTGGCTTCACAGCAACAGTTCCAGTAAAAAAATAAAAAAAATACAAAAAAACTGTTCAGGCTCTGCAGTGCCAGAAACTCCCTCGGCGTGCCAATATTTATGATATAACAGGTTCCCCTCTTTCAATATCTCTTTTATAAAATTGACCCATTCACAGGTCTCACCACTATACACACAGAAATGAAAGACAAAGTTTAAAATGCAAAATCTTAGATTCTAAAGCTGTATTAAGTTGTTCGGTCACAAAGCAACAAGAGTCACATTCCTGAACTTGGCTTATATAGCACTTATACAAAATTGTGTTCATACTGTTGTTGTTTCGAAGTCAACGCTCATTTCCCTCTCCGTAGGTGAAATGCCAGACCACCCACCTTGAAGATCTGAACATTGAGTTGAGATGTTAATACGATCATTTTAATTGTGGTTAACCGCTTACATTTCAATATGTTATGGTTAGTGGATGATGCGATGATATTAAAATAATGTACGAACATTCTTTTTTTGCTGTGCTGTACCATGAGTAGCAGCACAAATGAGCATCCAGGACCAGATCGAACATAATCACCTGCTGACAGATCTTTCATAGATAGGGGTGGCTCTGAAACAGGCATATTTATAGGGGTATAAAGCCAATAAGCTTTTTAAGCCATGCTAAACTTCCTCCCATTACCCACCTGAATGAATCATTTCAAGTGCGAACCACTTAGTGTCAAGGTTTCTTTAGAAAGCTAACCATGGAAATGTATTGGTATTCAAGGCTTAGATAATGAGACTATTTTCTTCTCTTCTGATAGTCTGAGAGCTTATTAAGGGGATTATAAAAAAATAAAATACAGTACATACAGTAAATGTGTCTGTTCCACTCCATTGCATAATAAATGCACAGTACCTATGTATAGGTTTATGATATTGCTTTGCTTTTTCATGGTGACTTTAAAGCGTAGCCATAAATTTACTCTGCTGCAGTCCCATATGTAAATAATATTTCCCAGCCCAGAGGAAGTCAATATCAGGGGCTTTCTGGGTCTACGGTTATTAGCGCAGGTTTTATAGACCTGGCAGCTACTCGGCTCCCGTTTGTTCCATCAGAAGGATACGGCTCTTAACAGGAGTCTCCCTTGCTTCTGAACGTCTGTGGCAACTGCATAGCGCTCAGCCACGCCCCTTAATTATTTATCACAAGATGTGTGGAATGGGAATGGCCCAGCTCCAGCAGCAGGAGGAACAGAACTGTCGATGTTTGGAAGCCGGAGCTGAGCGTCTTGGGTCTCAAGCCTCTGTGGCATGAGCACACCCGCAGCATGTCAGTGCTCGCCAGACAGGGGTGCACCGACAACAATCTCAGCTGTCACTCACCCGCACATCAAAGCCTAGAGGCACTTCGATTCAGGCAAGGCAGCGTGGCCCCTCAGGGTATACTTACACAAGTCTAATATACTGCAATGTATCATAAAATATGTGGACTTTGTGGAAATTATAATAACATATATTACACCGTATTGCTATATATTATTTTAATAATATACTGTATATGCAAGCAGTTATCATTTGTTATTGTTAAATTTTACTATTTCTTTCTGATCAAGATAATATGCCTATGTTTTCTCGGTATGTTGGCAGTATATTCCATTTCTGGAAGTGGAAACAATGGATCTCCACTGATGTATCTGTAAAGTGGCAGGGGCAGGGGATGAGAATGCCAGTGAGGAGATTTACCAATGCAGGCAGCCTTGATCGTAGAGAGAGGCCGCACTGTGGTGATGGCCAGGTGAGTTATTCATTTACTTCCCTGAATGTTCTGTACACTATCACAAATAAAGGTAGCAGCAGAAGAACAGGACAAGCTGGTGCCTTTCTCCATCGATCCCTGAGAGCCCCACCGAACATGGTTCAAATAATTACTTTAACCCCTATAGACGTCAGTAACATTCCAGCTGATTACGGACAACCGTAAAAAGGATCGGCTATTTTCAACAAAACTGATAACACATTCTCTCATTTTTGGCTATTATTTAATCAAATTCTCAGGGAACATTACCGGCATCTAAAGATTTTAAGTATTTAAATGTGAAAGCATTTGACCCGGGTTAATTCAATTATCACATATTGTACTTTTACCCTGTTCATTTCTTTAACTGAAAAAGCCTAAAAATATTCCATTATCCTTGCATTTCAGAATTGCAGGCGGGAGCAGCATAAAACCTTTGCAGTAGCAGGCAGGAATGGAATTTAGTAAGCAGTGCCACTCAGATCTCTGGTCTGACCCATTACACCCATTAGTCTTCTTTCAGACGTAGGGCTCTTTGTGCTTGTATTGAAGCATGAACTCAAAAACACCCTGGGTACCCTGATTGGCACACAGTCAGATGTTCATGCTTTCTGCGCTCTTTTGCACAATAAATATATCACCCAAAGCCACATTTAATATAATCGAGTCTGCCTCTACCTCTACCGAATACTTTGAGCAGCACATCTACAGCATTTTGCCTTTTCAATTATTTCAGCGAAAGAAATGACAATTGCAAATCTCTTCTGTGGATGGGCGGTTTGCAGCCACAGTTTATTTAATATGCAGGATCTACAGAAGAATATAATAAAATTGTTTGACATCAGAACACTGGCATTAAATATGGGCCACCAAGGATGCACACAGACAGTAAAACCTTTTCAGAGGAATCCAACATTTTTTCATGAAATGAGGCTGGCATTCTTGCAAGTACTGCAAGCACGGAAAAAAATTATACAACTAAATGCTAATGTTGATACAGGCAGCGGTGATTATGACAAGCAACCTCAAAAGGGTCGTAGCTGAATCAATGAATCTTCATCAAAAGCTCCTCGTACCAGGGGTTTAATAGAAAGCAGATCTGGCTCACACTTAGTCAACTATTACATCACACTAAAAGCTCTTTAATTTAAGAAATTAGTCTCATTTCATTGACTAATATGTCCTGTCTTATCACATTTGTTAAAATAATTATATTAGTAGAATGCAATGTCAAGAATACTAGTATTAAGTACACTCACATAAGAGTAATATCTTCAGAAGTAATTTCATTGTGATTACTGTGCAGGTCATGAATTCCTATTCTATCATCTTTTTACAAGGTAATTTCCTTATAACCATTTGCACAGGTTATCTGAAAGGCGGCCTGTCTCCATTACAAAAATCACTATTAAGTTATATAAAGTGTGTACTTATCAAACTTACCGTCTTAATGACAATTAACATAATACAAAATTAAGGCAAATCTGTGATAATTCTCATCATCCTAGATGTTAATAAAGCAAAGACAAATGCTTTAATGGCAGGACGCCAGAAAACATCACTGTTATTGTACCTTCCCCAGGTCTAATTCTATGAAACGGCATAAACATTTAATGTCACCGCTATTCCTTGGTAATGGATTGTACCTTTAAGCCGTTTCCTCTGATTGTCATTTTTCCATTACTGAGTCATGCTTAATCATGTAAAATATGAAAAACCATAAAAGGCCCAGTTCACAACACTGCATTTCACATACAGCAGAAAATAAAAATAAAATTGCATCTGGGCCTAAATTTCACATTCTTCCACAGAAATGTTGAATCTCAATTCAGCAATAGGAAATGTTGCTAGTGTAAGAATGACAATAGGTATTGATACAATTCTTGGACCCATTCAAACCACGGCCATAAGGACAATAGTAGATCCTGTGAAGCCACTGTTCTAGTGTTTGGATGAGCCCCATGATCTGGTATCGAATTTGGGCCATGCCAGCGCCAACTGTGTCCCACAGCCAGTATAATTGGAGTGAGCGTGGCACAGGGTCATCATGTTTCTCCTTGTGACCCCCTCTGATCAGTCTGCCTGCACAAGCTGCACGTGAGGTTTCCTCCTCTGGCCCGTTGTCTGTGCAAGCTTAACTTACTGACCGCAGAGAGTGGAAAGAAGCAGCATCTTCGTGAGCATGTACTCATCTGCACTTGCTCCAATTCATAGAGGAGGTTGCAGAGATGAGCACAAACACAAGTGCACATCACAAATTAGGAGATGGGAGTCGATAGAAAAAAAAATAAAAAAAGTCAAAATGGAAGTGGGACCTGGGACAGGGACCTGACCGGGAAAAGTGTCCTTCAGGCTCAACACAGAGCCGGATTTTCCAGGCCTACTTTATTCTGGTGAAGCCGGCATCCCTTGCAGCGTGACATTTATCGACTGAAGCATATGTCAACACAGATAAGGCCCTGACAAAGATATCACCGTCTGAAAAATGAAAATATATTTGAAAAATGGCATCAAGCCTAACTTTCTTGTTTAAAGTAATAAATTCAGCATACTGCACTGAAGACCATATCCAAATGAGCGAAAGAACTGCATGCTCGTAAAAGGGAGTGGAAATCACTGCGTATGCAGATTTCTCTTAAATGAGTACGGCTTTAAAAGTAACCGTAAGAACCGCATGCCTTTTTGAGTAACAAAAATAAAGCCACACATTCTGAAACGGCCACTAGAAAAACAGAATGCAGGACAGAGCAATGAAGCCTGACGCATACAAAGAAAAACAAATACACCCACTAAAAGACTGATGAATACACCCTACTGGGGGACGGGCCAAATTCACATCAGATAATGGTGTCTCGTGTCACATGGTGTCCGTGTCATATTTTTCAACTATGATTAATGACACAAGATGACATTTCCTGTGTGGTTCAGACAACATAATGCAATCTTCTCATTAGGGAGATCACTTGGGCTCTGGCAAATAAGAAGGGACATGTTTTTCTCTCTCTCTCTTCTCCCCCCCCCCCCCCCCCCATACACGCCTAGCAAGCATGCCTGCAAGTTTTATTGTGTTGGCATATTCCACGGCTGATGCGAATACAGAGCACAGCACCGACGGTGCCATTTTTCTCATGGCGAGATAATAACACTACCGATAGATTGTGTGACAGTGAACTGTCCACACAGCTCTAATGTCCAATCTCACAAATTGCAGCGTGGGGCTATGTCATTATTGAGAGTGGACTACAGTCACACAAGTAAGGTGATCTCACGTAGGCCACGGCGGGATTGCCTTGCGCATTTACTAGCTCCGTGGCAGCAGATGCACAAAATGAATCCAATCAGGAATCCACTCTGTTCTCTGCCGCTGAGCGCCGAAGAGCTAAAATTCCATTTCGTATTCGGCGAAACCGAGTTCAGTAGCTTTACGTCGTTTCATTGGCCGGGTCATCCGCACTCAGAAGAGCCTGAACAGAAAATGACAGGGGCCAGCAGGAGAGCGCATATACATACAAACAGCAGGATAAACAGTGTGGTTACACTCAGCCCGACAGATTACACTGACACTGGGAAACAAGCTTCCCTCATAAATACAACATTTTGTTACATTGTTGTCCTTAGCCCATATTTTAGGAACACAGACAATAATTTTTTTTTTTTTTTAAAACGCTTCACAAAACCATTTAATAAATAAATGTATAAATTAATAGAAGAAGCGAAGTGATTGGCAGCTGGCTTGCGGTTCTGTGCCTCCAGCATTCGGTGGCCTCAGCCATGCTGGGGATATTAAAGAAAAGACTGGCATTTCTGGGACAGGTGGATAAGTGCAACCTTCACGGCAGCGTTTCACATATGTTGGGCTGCTAAAAGGATTAGGTTGAGCAGTCACTAAAGAGGCACTGCTGCCCGTGAAGCACAGCCATTCCTGCTGGACCCAGATCGCATCCAATCCTTTCACACACCCACTCTTCATTTCTCTTCTTAATCAACGGTAGCTAATACTGTAGAGGGTTTACTCATGAAAAATACATCCAGTACACAGGCTCATGTGATAATATACACACACATACATGCATGACTATCTATTCAAATGTATATATATCACAGAAACATTTGGAGTGCAAAATCAACACTTAGAAAGCATTTTAAACACTACTGGTCATGTGGGAGTTTAAAATGGTGGACTCATTGTGAAGGGTTGATTTACCATTGAGGCCTTTGCTGTTTTATTCATTAGTATGTCCACTACTGGAGCTATTCATTTTTGGGATTTTAAAGAGTGTCCTCTTTTTGTTTATCTTAGTGGAATTATGTCTCATCTCCTATATACACGAATGTACATACATGTTCATTGCATATAGCTGGACCTCAGTGTTTTAGAGAAAGTGCTCTTGTATCTTTTATTTTTGTTGTTTCACAATATCTCAATATATTTCTGACCTTCCACTTGCACATGATCCATTTTTTCAAGATGGACATAAAAGCACTGAAAAGATTCGGTAGTCAACTGAAAAGGCATTGATTCATATTTCACTGTAAGTGACAGTGGCATCAGATGGGTTTTGATTAATTTGGGCAGGCAGTCAGAGATGGCATCATTTATTCTGTGAGCTGGGCAGTGTGGGCCGGGTTCTGAGGGCTCTGTCTCCTATCAGACTCTTATATGACAAAAGAGCAGGAGAGAATCGATAGTTCCCCTCGCCTGAAAGAATAATCGAATAAATAGATAACTCACTGAAGAAAATAAACAAGAAACAATAGGGAAGAAGGTCTAAGCTCATTGGAAAGGTGCTGATTTATTTATTCAGGACCTGAGCATTTCAATATGGTAAGCCTGTCCCTCTTACTGTTGGATTTTTCCCTGTGAAAAACTTCTTCAATCTTTTTTAATAAAAATAAGATTAAAATAATATCTCCAATGAGATATTTGCATGAGACATAACTGAAACATTTACATCTCTTGACGGTTGTTTTGTACACTTTTGTGCTTTGTATGATCCCATAGAAGATGCTGGAAACTTCTTATATGCTATGCATAATACAAGGAAGAACTTTTGGGCCTGAGATTAGCTGAACCATTGAGTACAAACTACCCATACATCCCAATTACACATGTCAAAGATTGCAAAGGCTGTTGAGGAGCACTATCAAGAGGAATGCAACTGAAAAGCTTAACACAGAGTTAGCACAGGGCACACTATAACTATCAATTTCACGCGCCACTGAATCGGACTATTCTATCAGTGAATATGGCTGCAGGTAATGTGGCAATTATCCGTGAGGGCATGTGCAGCCTGCAAGCTTTATTGCTTTGTGTGGTGAGGTTTCTACTCACAGCCCTAACTTCTGTGTGTGGTTAATATTTACCATGCCATACGACATATGGTTTGAGTCAATTACATCACAATGGTATTTAGCACTTCTTCCCAGATTTGTACCTCCCACATCCCCACAGAATTCCCAGATTAGACTTGTACGTTCAGCTGAGACAGTTTTGAGCTATTGTTTTGGGGTTGTATAAAAATTGGTGAGATCCACATTTTTTTCTGTGTTCCAGCCAACAAAGAAATAAAGCCATACTGGTGTGAAGGTCCTTGCAATGCAGTAGAAACAAGACAAATTTTACACCACAACAATGGTGGTATTCGAGCAGTATTCATTAAAATGTAAGCCAACTGAATTTTAAGGTAACGGACAATATAATAAAAAATTAATTTATACTTGCACACTCCTGCCTATCCATTACACGCATCATGGCGTTTGGCTTTTGCCATTACACATACTAAAGCACTTCGTGTAAAAAACATAAAGCAAAGATTTTGTATGAATCTTTGGCAACACGTTATATAGCCGTATTTAAGGCCTATATAACTCAATATAAGTTGAGTTAAGCAATACATAGCACCTTCATAGATAAACATTCAAAAATGCTCATCAACAACTGCAAAGAGGCATGTGGTGTATTATATCACCACTGATATTGTCAGTTTGTGCTTGAAGAACAAATTCTAGCCTTGATTCTAAGAAAAATGGGGAATCTTGCCTGTGCTAATTAAGCATGCGCTTAATTAAGAAAACACTGAAGGGAACATACAGTATTTGTAAAGATAGATGTATACAATTTCAACAAAACCATTACAATAAAGCTCAAAACTCACACTAGCGCAACCGTTCCCTCAAACTAAGCCCTGTAATTCAGCTAATTAATTTGTCATTTAATTGACCAATTTCTAGCAAATTACAGCAAAAACAAACATTCATACATTTGGCACATACAGATCACATTTCTGATTAAATATATATTAAACTGCACTTTAATTGAATACAAATCCTGCCTGGTTATGCAATTCATTCACATTTCTGCCTGTCCTTACATTGACTTCCACATGTTTCTACATTAAAATGTTGAAATACTGCTTCTCTTTGCAGTGATGCGCCCCATGGTTTCAGACTGTAATCCTGACCATACCATGCCTAACCATGCTGTAAATTGAGCCTGACTGTTAATTGTTCAGCATTATCTCAACTCTTTTCATTCTGACCTTAAAGGTGACAATATACGTGATAACGAAAGTACATTTTACTCAACTGCCATAGCATCACCCATGGATAGACATAAAAAAGCTAATTTATGTTGTCACATGTCAATTTAGAGAAATAGAAAATAGTATTTTCTCAATGTCAGGCACCTGATTAACTTTTGTTATGTCGCAGACACCGTCATACTAACTTTGTCACGCAGCGTGACAGCTTACAAATGTAAACAAATGGTCTGGAGTTGAATGGTCAAAGTATAAATGCCAAATGTTGTTTGACACATTCATTTTTGTCGCACACAACACTTTTATCACACAGTATCATGCGACAAAGTATAAATTAGGCATAAACGTTATTAGTGAGAATATCTAGATGGCTGCTTCATAACAATTAAATGCTCATTGCAGCAAGCCGGCAAGCTTTCAGTAAAATGTATTTATTTTAATTAAAGTACAGTAACTAGCTATAGATATGCAAAGCTATGATATGAGAAAGTTCTGGATGTCAAGCTTTCACAGGTCCTCTTTGTTCTAGTCCTCTGCAGCATGATGGTACTGTGCCTTCATCAGACACTGTGGGCCCGAATTTCGTGACAACGTTAGAAGCAAGTGGAATTGCTAATTACCTCTTCCGCAAACAGAATATTTGTCACCTGTGCTAGGTTTGGTAGTTTTGTGATCTTCAGTAAACCAGTTTGCGTCAACATGGGTTGGGCACCACAATACGGGGTGTGTCAATATAAACATTTGGCGCTGAGCAAGATTGGTGGTCATTTTAAACTAATCGAGACCAGGTTTAAACGCAAATGCAAACGCTGCCGCATTGTACCATTCTGGAGGCGTTATGAATGCGCCGCACAAATGAATGCTTGATGTTATGAGAGGAGCTACTTCACTGCTGTCTAACCTAATATCAAACAAAGATGTTCCCTAACAAAGAGTGTTTGTGTGTCTAATGTAGGCACGAGGGTGGAAACAAAACAGAGAAAAAAGAAGCTGGCTGGAGATAGAGTGGTCGGTGCAGTTCTCACCACTCTGGTTGAGGGCCAGGTCAAGCATGCGCTTCCTTCATTAGCAACCAGCTCCAGCTTCAGAGGTTCAGAAGTAGTTGAAAAAACTAAACTTGACCGGTCAACACCAGGCCAACAGGGACTCTTTAAGGCGGTCAACCCCAAACAATGTTCGCTAACGAGCAGCATTTGAGGCCTGTAGCAACCAGAGCGCCCAAAGTGCTCCAAACTGAGTCTGCCAAAAAAAAACTGGGCGGGGCACCCAAAAATGGCCTTTCTTATACCTTCTCCCCAGTCAACTGACTGCTCACAAAATGGCCTCTTCTCAGTCACTTGACTGCCCACAAAATGGCCTCTTCTCAGTCACTTGACTGCCCACAAAATGGGTGTCCCAATGCTTGAAAAATGCACCCTCCTTTCCTCCACTACCACCTCCTCTCCTCTGTGCCCCGATAACGGATCTTTGTGTTTTAATCTAATGTTTCTGATTACATATGAATTAATGTCTCGACGCAAACCGCAATGTCAGGTACATTATATACTATACATGCAAGTAATTGTACTCGAAACGTTTCGGCAGTTTTGCATACTTCCGGGTAGGAGAGGAGTGGTAGTGGAATATTGGGACACAGCAATGGCCTCTTCTCATGACTTCAAAATGGGAGACTGCTCCATCTCACCAGCCAGCAATAGGGAAAGATAGGATAGAAAGGAAAGATAGAAATGTGTGCCTATGAATATGCACATCCCAGTGAACACTAAACACCGATGCAATAACTATTTTGTTTATTTCAAATTTGACTATTTCATATGCCAGCTGTGTTCAGTTATACAGGCCAGTGTCTTCTATTTAGGCATTGCACCTGTATGGAGTTAACCAAGTTAAGTTACTTGAATGAAAGACACAAGAAATGTGGGAGAACGGCTGTATACCCATCAAATAGTATAAGACATGCGTTTGTAAAATATGTGTGGGTGCACTGGTTCTTGTGTGAGGTAGACATTTTACATAGTGTTCTCCAGGAACCACTGGCCATATATTGTGTGTCCAGTGGCTATGCCTTTAAAAGCATCAAAGAGAATGTAGAACCATGAATAAAAGAGAGATTTGAGCATGAATCCAGGCCTGGAAACAGCCTGGATCGCTCTCTCTCTCTCCAGTACTTAGTATTTGACTAACAATTAAGTGCTTTCAATGCAAATCTTTGTTTGCTTTCCAGATAAAAGACTGACGGCCCCCAAAATTGGCAGGCTTCGACATTTGTGGCAGGCGCTTCAAACTGAAGATGGATGGCAAGCGCCTCAATTAATGGCTACTGTTCGGACAGGCCAAGGAGGGCAGTGATTTATAATATCTCCCTGGCAATTATATGTCAGAGAGGCCAATGCACATAAATCATGATCTGCTCGACTCAAGTTGCAACCATCTGGCCAACAAGCTGAAAGTGGTCGTGCTTTGAAGAGAAGCACTGTTTAATCATGCACATAAAGTGTAAAATAGGTGAACCGCCACTGTCCTCATGTTATTGAGAAGGCATTTATCCAGTCGGAGGAAATCTTAGGGTAGATGAGGGCTTGGTTCAATTATAGTTCAGAATGAGCCGTGCTTGACATTACATCTGGTTAATAATTTATCTCTGAATTGGATGGAAGTCTTGGTACCTTTATTTTTCAAAACAATGCTTTTGATGACTTTCTGTGTGGCATTGCTTTCGGACTCAAACTGAAGCAGCTTACAACCATTAAAGAGTTAAAGTTCTGAGAAAGTTAAAGTTAATGAGAAGTGCATGTAGTATTGATAAAGATGTCTCATCTGATGATTTTCTTCATTAACATAACTCGTCTCACCACACAAGGCTCAGCATCCTTCCAAATCAATTTTATGTACATATTAAGTAGCATCTAAGATGTGAGATATTCTCCACAAATTCTTTAGATTTTTTGCATTTATTGCAAATTTCAATTCCAATGAAAGTTTCTCTGGCTTTTATTTTATACAAAACAGTGCAAGAGAAACAGATCATCACAATAAAGCCTGTTTTATGTATCACTGGTCTGTTTTTATGTACTTTGCATTTATTTATATTATTCGTTTACATTTGTGTTCGATAGTGTCACTTTTGATGTGGAAATGGATGATGCTGAAGAATGAGAAGCTATTCTAAAATAAATAATGTACCTCACTACTGTTGTTTTAACAGTGGCATATGCTATATGCTACATTAACATCAAGTGAAAAATGAATTCATGGCAGAATTGCCATGAAAAAACTGCATAAATGAGTGTCATGCATGAAATGTGCATAGCAAGTTTGGTCAAGAAACTCTTGCTGCAGCCAACTAATGATCGGCCTCAGGAACCATTTTCTCATATTCAATCAATCACATGCACACGCACACGCCACTAATGGAGTGCCCCTTTTTAAAAGCGAGAGTCAGACCTCTCCTGTGCTGCTATTGCCTGTGCTGCTATTGCCTGTGCTGCTACTGCCACTGCTCACCCTCCACCACCCCAGCTTCCACCTCTTGTTTGGTTTGCTTCCGTGTACTGTGGGGGGGGGGGGTTGGGTTTATCTGCTATATAGAAGAGGAGATGTGTCACTGCTTTGTGCACTAGAAGTACCTAGAGCAGATCCACTCAACGCCAAACCAAAATAATTGCATTCATTGTACTTAATGTGATACATTCAGTAAAATACATAATTAGAATATGTGACTTGGCCTGACTGAAATATTGTTAAAGAATTAATTCCTAATTGAGTGGCTGTGATGACATATTTGTTGCGTCCCATTCAAATCAATACATTATGTTAATCATAAAGAGTGTACATCTATACGAGTTAAAAAGTGCAAGTGCTAAAATGGTTACCCAAATCTAAAGTTACCCAATGGCACATTCTGTGTAGAATTGTTTTTTAAATGTAAATGATTTGCAACAGAAAATGTGTGACAGAGCATGTATAGGTAAATGGCAGTAAAGCTTTATACAAGTAAGAATACTAAAAAAAGGTTCCTCAATGTCACTCTTTCATGGAGAATGTTTTTGCCAGTGCTATGCAAGCAGTTCCTCAAATCATGGTAATTTTCAACAATCACTTTGTTGCCTGATTCAAACATCCCATCGTTGGAGTAGCAGAATTACCGTGTCTTCATAGCAAAAGACAGCAAGGCAGCAGATTTGCCAGGATAATGAAAACACTGCTGAATCATATGGTGTAAAAGGTCACAGATTTTACAAAGGTCTCTCTTTTCTCTGCATCCGACCTCTCCATCATCCAATAACTGATACTTCTTTGCTGTGTAGAATACAATATTTTCCTGTGCTGTCTGAATGTTTATGCATATTGTTTGACAAAATAAAGTACAGAAAACAAGACAGTATTATTATGTCAGGGGGAATGTCTTTCTACCCTACAGATTAAATCCACTACGCATATCTACAGGGCTCCATCTAAATGCATAAAAGTAAGTGACATTTCAAAACGGGACATAGGCTACTGATTCTAGCTGTTCCTTTGCTTTATTTAAAAGCAGTTTTTACGTTCTGAAAAAGTGGCGAGATTAAGCACAGCTAAATTAAAGCAAGCAGCATTAAAGGGATAGTATTGTTTGCATGCAAGATGTTGAGATTTTTATTTTAACATTTTGTTTCTTTTTATTTTGCTCTCACAAGATTGACATGTTGTTTTCCCGAGATAACAAGATTATAACGAGTACGTTAGAGATATAGGTTGAGTAGGCTATCCGTAATTTCAGGGACTGCCGACTGAGTCACATGGCCGATATCTAACGGCACCATCCCTAATTCTATATTTTAATGTTTTAATAAATGTTTTAATGTTTTAAACATTTTAATAAACAAATAAACAATCCAATGCTTAACTCTGTAAAGTTCAGAAGAGGCATACAGGCAGGTGGGCACTGAATCAAAGATTTCCCTGCTGCAATTTAATTACTTCCCGCATCCGAATATGAATTGGCAACTTCGGATAAAAAAAAATCTGTTTCCAATCCACTATCCATGCACTTACGGATTTCGGCTTCAGGCACACCCCTAGTACATAATGCTGATAATTTCAACAAAATATTGATATTGTTAAAACAAATATGTTAAAATAGATAATGTCTATGACAAAATTAAAGTTAGTTTAGGCTTTAGGTTAGTTAGGCTTCTTGGTCACATTTGGTCACATTGTATTGCTTTTATTTAGAAAAATAATCATTTTCTGTCATTGTTTTTTACCCTTTTTTCCTTGCGGTCGTTTTCCTCGGTCGCCACGCGTGGGCGCTGCTCTTTTAGTGGAGTTTTTTGTGTCTTTCGCCGAGTTCTCATCAGCGTTCACACGTGTGCGTGGTTGCCTGAGAGCTACATAAGCCTCCGTTTCCTTCGTTCGGGTTTTCAATATTATTTTGTATTATTTTGCATTATTTACACTGAGAGGCAGGGCGTGTATTTTCTACTAAGCTTGCGTTAGTCATTGAGCCGGTAAATGTCCGGAACAGCTGTTCTGTTCATCCTTCGGTACCTGTCTTCCTATAGGGAGACTGGGCGATTTTGTTCGGAACTGTAGTTCTGTTCGCTCTTCGGGTACGTCTCTCCTCACAGGGAGACTGGGTGATTTTGTTGACATGTTAGCGTGTGACTGCGAGTCTATGAGAGTAGCCATGGAACGTTACATCACTGTTCCTTTCCCCTTCTCGTATACTGTTTTACTCTATTTTGCACTGTTTTGTATACAGTTTGGGTATTCAGTGTTTGTTGGGTGTGTGTTTTTGTGCCATTATGCTACTCGTCTGTTCTTACGCTTCTCGTTACAGAGGCAGGGCATTTATTCTTTCTGGCTCTTTAGTCACTTAGGTCGTAGAAGTACGGGACCGCAGTTCTCTGCTCTATTCGCTTTCTGATGGTCTCTCCGTACTGAGAGACCGGGCGTTCGTGCTTCTATTTAGTTACTTAGCTCGTAGAAGTATAGGGCAGCAGTTCTTTGTTCCATTCACCTTGTTTGGTTTTTTTCTTATTGAGAAACCTGGCGTTCGTGCTTCTACTCATTTGCGTGTGACAGTGAGCCGGTTGGTAGCATCGGTTATTTAGTTCCTGTTTTGTCTCTCCTTCTCATGGGCTACGTTCCCCCATACTGTGAGTCAGGGCATTTATTCATTTTTTGTGCCATTATGCTACTCGCCTGTTCTTACGCTTCTCGTTACCGAGGCTGGGCGTTTATTATTTCTGGCTCTTTAGTCACTTAGCTCGTAGAAGTTTGGGACCGCAGTTCTCTGCTCTATTCGCCTTCTGATGGTCTCTCCGTACTGAGAGACCGGGCGTTCGTGCTTCTACTCTTTTGCGTGTGACAGTGAGCCGGTTAGTAGCTTCGGTACGTTTGTTCCCTGTTTTGTGTCCTTCTCGTGGACTACGTTGCCCCTTTGTTGTGACTCAGGGCGTTTATTCAGTTTTTTTCATGTGTTGCGTGTTGCTCTGGTGCCGGTATATGTAGGACTCGGAGACTGCTTTATTTCCGCCTTGTAGCGAGCAGTTCTCACTCCGTTTAGAGCGAGGGAGTTATTTTCGTGTATTGTCTCCTCTCTTTTACTCTCTTTACTCCTCTCTTTGTCTCCGCTCTAATTTTTGTCCCTTTGTTATTTTACTGCCTAGGCATTCG
This sequence comes from Synaphobranchus kaupii, assembly GCA_029718625.1. NCBI lineage: Eukaryota > Metazoa > Chordata > Actinopteri > Anguilliformes > Synaphobranchidae > Synaphobranchus > Synaphobranchus kaupii. The sequence continues at coordinate 26,683,352 of CM056389.1, read as the reverse complement.
TCCACGCACACTTCCTTCTCCTTCCCTTAATTACAGGGTTTCCCGTCTTATTGGCTCATTGAGCTTATTGAATACCCTCGCTGCGTGTGGTCCCTTCTAACATCACACGTCACGTCCCCATTACATTTTCACATTTACAAAGGGAAAATTGGAAAAATCATCAGTTGTAAATTTGAGCAATAATGTCTCCAATGAGATTAAAGTTGATTTGACAATCTGTAATTCACATAGCATGGGAACTATTGAAATTCAAGTGTTTTATAGGCTCAACATTGAAATATCTTTTTTCTAAAATATGAATAAAACTCGTAAAAGTCTCTTTGTCATACATTGGTAATAAATATGTCCATTAAAATGTACCTACATGCTTCTGTCATTAGCTACTGAAGTTTGAAAAACGAATATCCAATGAATATCCATAGATTCAGTATGCTGTCTATCACGAGTGATGCAGATCATGGAAATCTCCAGATAGCATTTACTTGTTATCTCTGGAAAACAACATTTCATTTTTTCGAGATCTCGACAAAATTAGCTTGTTATCTCGGGAAAACAACATTTGTTATCTTGAGATAATGAAATAACGAGAAAACAAAGAAAATGAATTTGTTATCACGGGAAAACAGAGTAAAAAAAAAGTATGACTACATGGCCTTAAGGGCTTCCGTACATTAAGCTTAATGTTCATTGTTTTATTTTAAATCCAATGTGCTGGAGTACAGAGTCAATAATTGTGTCACTGTCCCAGTACCTTTGTATTTAACTGTATCACTGGAAAACATGTCAGTGAATTTTATGGTAAAAGCTGAAAACAGCTGAAATGTAAATAATTATAGTATTGAGGTGAAACCCCGTAATACAATTAGATATACAAGCCTGCTACCATATAGAATAGAATAGAGTAAGTTTTATTTTTTACTTTTATTTTATATGTTTATATATTTTTTTATATGTTTACTTAATTATGTTAGGCGCATGAAATATTTTACAGTGTATGGTTCTGGCAAACCAGTTGCCAGTATTTTACCATAAAAAAATTATTTACAGTGTGTTGTATACTGTATATACTCACACCCTCCTCTGCTGCAGTTTGTGCACTTGGGATTAAGAATGGAAAACAACTGCTTCAGAATTCTATAGCTGACTGACTCTGATTCCATTAACTGCTTCTTGTGAGAAGACAGGCTTGAATTTCCAAAAGGTATTTTCTTTTTTTAAAAATTTGTTTCTGATTTTTCCCCATTTTCTCCCAATTTAGTAGCCAATTGAACCCCTATTCTAATTCAATTCCCCCCGTGTAGCAACCGCTAGAGAATCACGGCCACACAACCCCGTCAGCCGGCGGTAGGAAGGGAGGGCGCCATGTCCTCTTCAGGGCGCGACTCCTCCTAGCTCCTGACCATGATTCCAGCTCGCCCAGGGCCGCTATGCGCGCAGCGATTCTCTCCGAAGCAGCCGGAAGCAGCCCCCAATGGCTGCTCCCACAGGGCGCCAGCCATACTCGGATCTGGCAGGACCGGGGGCGCGAACCCTGATCCTCGGAGCACAATCGCACCGACTGAAAGTCGGCGCTCTTACCGCTGTACTACCGCGACGGCCCACAAGGTATTTTCTGCACAGAGAAACAACAGAGCGAATGTTTATATTTGTACCAAGCTGAGATGAGACAGTGGGTTTTTGCAGCTCCTGTATGTAACCTTCCATTGGCAGGGCTCAGTCCAGTCAATTTCTTAATCTTGTGGGTGGCAGTAGTGTAAGTACAGTGGTGTATGTTTGTGACTCAGAGGTGAGGCGTGTAATTCCCAGATGGGGCTCTGTGCATGTATTCTTGAACAGCATCCTTAACTTGAATTGCTTCACTGAATATGTATAAAGGGATTGTGTGTGAGAAGAAATGTAAGCAGTGAGCTGTGCATATCACTCTGGATAAGACCATCTGTGAAATGTCAAAATATAATGTGATCACCATCATCCATTCAGCTGGGCCTAGTAGCTACTGACAAGATTTAGTTGTTAATTATGAGGTTAAAGTGCAGACTTTCAGCTTTAATTTGAGGGTTTTCACACCCATATTGGGTAAAGCGTGTCACAATTGTAGCCATTTTTACACATAGCCCCCCCATTTTAACAGAAAAAAGTTTTGCTTTATACTTCGGACACAAATCTGATTCTCTAGCGGAGCAGCAGTAAGCTCAACACACAACATTTTCCAAGTGGGCAAACTACCTCCAAGCGCCCAGTGAATGTCTCCCAGACGGAACCTGACAGAGCGCTGTCTGGGGTTAAGTTACAAATTCAGTCCGAGGCTTTATGGCCTACCTTGTATTAATATAGCTATCTGAGTCATAAAACGATATTATGTGGGATTTTTATGTGAAATGATAGAGAACGTACCTCAGAAATACAGTATAAAAAAATAGCTTCCCACAACGATTATTCAGGTGTAAAAGCAATAGTTTTTTTTTTTTTAAAATAAAACAAGCTAGTTCCTGCACTTCCTTATAAATCCAAAACCATGACATTCACATCCTTATGTGGATGTAAGAAAGCATTACGTAATGTACATCGTTCATCTGGGCTGTGTATCATGCAGTTGTCTATCTAAGACTACTTTGATAACACTTTGTTATTGGTTGATGAGATGTCGTTACTGGGTAATCAGATGTTGTTATCCAATGTGAATAATTATTATTTGTGGGCAAGCAGCATTTGTGATGATGAATTCTGCAGGAAAAATGAAATGAAAAGAATTGGGAAAAGAAAAAGAAGCAGAAGAGGAAGGAGAAAAACGTTAAAAAAAATTAAAAGTTTGGGAAGATTTATTGTGTGGATGTGTGAAGTTGTATCTGAATTATGTGCGGTTACATGAGGTCAGAACGTGAAGAAGTTAATGTTTTTAAGGGCTGAGTGTATGTGGTCATTGTAGTTATTTCTGTAGGAAACCCTGAAAGGTGCCAAACTCTCGGTGCTGTATAGGTATGGGGCATGCCCCACCAAGCCGTAACTTGGTGGAGGCATACCTGCCATATCTATATGGAGCTCTTTAGCTGAAAATGGTCATGGCACTGCTGTGAGATCTGGTCATGTTGGCAAACATGTCTACAAAGTTTCTTGATATTTCATCAAACCGTCTAAGAGCTACAAACATCGACATGAAAAGCCACACCCACATGCAAAGTTTTATCCTCATTTTGTCATCTTTCGAGAGATGATCTTTCTGTTTTGGCGAATAAACATATTCGATACAGGAATAATTTAAATTCAGAAGAACGCAAAGCCCTGAAAGTTCTACAGCTTAACTTCAATTTGGTCATTCGCAGCGCCGACAAAGGCGGAGCAGTAGTTGTTCTAGCTTTTGAGCAGTATGATAAGGGGATAAAAAAACAACTCTTTAACAATTTTACTCACCTCTTTGTGCTAATCCAACAGAGCGTATAAAAGGTAAAATTGACACTGCCATAGAGAATGCTTTGTCTGCGGGTTGGATCACGAAAAATGAAAGGGATTTCTTAAATACCAAATACCCCATATGCCCGGTATTGTATGGCCTCCCAAAAATCCACAAGTCTTTATCGGATCCTCCACTGCGCGTCCTATAGTGTCAGGCAATGATAGCCTTACAGAATCTCTCTCACAATATGTTGACTTCTTTATTAAGAAATTGGTTCCTACCCTGCCTTCGTATATAGGTGATACGTCTGATCTACTTAGGGCTATTGAAGGTGTTCATGTGAATCCAGCTAGTATTCTAGTGTCGTTAGATGTACAGAGTTTATACACCAACATTCCCCATAAAGGAGGTCTGGAGGCTCTGTCATACTACCTCTCCACACGCCCAGAAGGGTTATTACCCCCTTCAAATTTCCTTATCACCCTTACAGAGATGGCACTCACTATTAACTATTTCCAATACAATGGCTGTTATTATTTACAGACTCAGGGTACTGAGCATTTGCACCGAATTATGTTAATCTGTTCATGGGTCACTGGGAAGAGAAATTTATCTATAATTCCACTAATCCCTTTCTCACCAAAATCTCCTTGTGGCGTAGATATATTGATGACATACTGCTCGTGTGGGATGGTACTGTAGATGAACTTGAGGATTTTTTGAGGTTTGTGAATTCTAGAAACAGTCATTTGTCTTTTACAGAGGAACATGGCGTGAGATCCATTCATTTCCTGGACCTGACTATTTTTAAAGGTGATGACGGTAAACTTGAATCTACCATTTTCCGTAAACCCTTAAGTAGAAATACTCTGTTAAGAGCAGATAGTAATCACCCCCGTCAACTGAAACGTAATACACTGCCCGGCCAAAAAAAAAGTTGCACACTCTAATATTTAGTTGGACCGCCTTTAGCTTTGATTACGGCGCGCATTTGTTGTGGGATTGTTTCGACAACCTTATGCAATGTCACAACATTTATTTCCATCCAGAGTAGCATAAGTTTTTGGCTGAGATCTTGTATTGACGACGGGAGAGTCGAACCACTCCGTAAAGTGTTCTCCAGCACATCCCAAAGACTTTCAATGGGGTTAAGGTCAGGAATCTGGTGGCTAATTCATGTGTGAAAATGATTCCTCATGCTCCCTGAACCACTCTTTCACAATTTGAGCCCGATGAATCTTGGCATTGTCATCCTGGCATATGCCCATTGATGGCATAACCTGGTCATTCAGTACATTCAGGTACTTCGCTGACTTCATTTTATTGCTGCATAATGTTGCTGAGCCTAGACCTGACCAACTGAAGCAACCCCAGGTCATAACACTGCCTCCAGAGGCTTGTACAGTGGGCACTATGCATGACGGGTGCAATGGCGACTTTTTTTTTGGCCGGGCAGTGTATATCAATCGGACAGTTCTTGCGCTTGAGACGCAACTGTAGCATGGGTGCAGAATTTGAGAGCAACATCTGTCAGATGCGTAGGAGATTTCTCCAGAGAGGCTACAGTGTTGTTGATGTTACCGCCGCAATTGACCGTGCCCGCCATACTGATAGGAAGTCCCTCCTCTGTAAAAAGCCGAAGCGTGCTACCCCTCCTCGTCTTTGCTTTTCCACTGAGTTAAATCCGGTTGCTGAAAGAGTTAAAAACATTGTCCGTAAACATTGGCCCATTCTTCAGAGTGACCCTCTTTTGAATAAGTTTACCTCCGAACCTCCCCGTCAACTGAAACGTAATATACCGATCGGACAGTTCTTGCGCTTGAGACGCAACTGTAGCACGGATGCAGAATTTGAGATGAAGGTGGTTAATGAAGGTGGTTATTTTGAATTCCTTACCCGAACGTGGATGGTGGAAAACTTTAAAGTCACTAGAATTAGAGCAATGGACACAATGGACACAATGTCCACAGCGATAGAACCCTCTAGGGCTTTATCTGCGGACTACTCACCATCTACACCCCCTAGAGGGTTCTATCGCTGTGGACATTGTGTCCATTGCTCTAATTCTAGTGACTTTAAAGTTTTCCACCATCCACGTTCGGGTAAGGAATTCAAAATAACCACCTTCATTAATTGCAACACTACCCATGTAATATACATGTTGAAATGTATATGCTCCAAAATCTACATTGGACAGACTAAGAAAGCCCTCAAACTTAGAATTGCTGAACATAAGACCGCGATCCGCTCCAAGAATATGGACTATGCGATTGCGCGACACTATGCTGAAGCCAATCATGGTTCTGTCTCTTCCCTAAAATGTTGGGGTACTGAGAGAGTTACTTTGTCATCCAGAGGCAGAGACATTATTAAGAAATTGCTCAGCAGAGAGGCGTACTGGACACATACACTTAATAGTGTGGAACCCAATGGGTTAAATGAGTCTCTGAATCTTTCATGTTTTTTGTAATTTGTGTATAGGCTATTCGATTTTCATTATATATTGATTATGCCATGCTCTTAATAGGATATTATTCAGTTTAATTAGCTATGATATTTGTCAGTCTTCTCTCTACCCTGTTAAAGAATATAACATATAACAATATGTATGTGGAATCAATGACGAGATCTATTAGTCCCACACATGCGCACCTTACAATGTGTAGTTGATGGGAGGGTATTTATATACCTCCCGTGCGTTGTTTGTATTTCCTTTTGACTCTGAAGAAGACGTTGTTGATGTCGAAACATCAGTCACATTAAAGCATTTTTTGCTCTGAGCTCTGGGTGCTCCAGTCCTCCTTATTTCGGGTTAGTCCTAGCGAAGTGGTCTGGGTAAGGTATCGCAGAGTAAACATAATATGACACTGACGCTTGATTGAGCAAGGATGTTCCATTTGCCTAATTCATGTTGCCTCGATTCCTCTGTCCTCATATCTGATCCTTGCATCCTTTCCAATTACTTTTGGTTCCCTAAAATGGACTATGTGTGGAAAAAGTCTGCAAGTGTGCACTTTAACCTCATAGTCACTGTTACATTTCAAATCCAATTTGCTGGAGTACAGGGCCAAAACAACAAAAAATGTGTCACTGTCCTAACACTTTTGGAGTGCACTGTAGTTCCACTATTTCCCAAAACTGGTTATAACATTTGGGGCTGGAACTCCATTGGTCCAGCTGCCCCACACCAGCCTCACTGCTTGCAGTAGTAGCAGTACCAGAATTATCTACAATCAGCCACTGAAACTTGGCTTATATTTGGTTGACTAAATAATGACTGGTGGTAGCACATCCTCCACAAATCATGTGCACATGATTAGCAACACCTGGGACCACATGTATAAACAGTGCTGAGCAGAAAAATGCCCTCAGAAAGCCGCGTAAGCGAGTTTCCACGCAGAAATTCAGATGTATAATATAACACGTGCTGTGAGAATCTGTGTACCTCTGCCCACAATGGACACCATACGTACGCAATATTAAGGAGTCCGTGTGATATGGCAACATCGTGACAGAAAGGCAGAGGTAGAAAATGCAAAACTTTTTTTAAGCAGATTTCCGACTTTCACCCTGAGCGTTCTTTTACGCATTTTTTTACTCAGAGTTTTGTACATGTGGCCCCTGGATCTCCATAACACACATGGAAACAGTAAGGATACACTTACTTTTTCACACTTGGATTCTGCATGTTGGCTTATTTTTGGTTGAATAAATAAAGTAACATCTATTTCATGGTTGAATGTATCTCCTGTTAGGACTTGGCGAGGACTAGAAGAGCATTAGTTTTGTCGTATGTAAAATCATAGAATTGAAAAAGGGTGTACTTTCTTTTTCGCATAAATATAGAAAGCAACACATGTAAATTGTGACCTTTTATAACGAAGCTGTTTTTTGACAGAGATCATTCCATTAATTAATTTTCAATCTGTACACACGAGAACATGAAATGCCTTCTATCAATGTAAAACCTGTTACATAATATAAGGTTACACAATGTCAATATTTTCCAGCCAATCTATTAAAACATTTCATATCCTAATCCCCAGTTAGTATATTTTATTTGGATTAAAGCTTAATTAAAACATCGAGTGGAATAGTGGGTTTTATAGCACTAACCTAGATTATCTCTTTTTCTGCAGTGTATAAATTATGATAATGATAAGCTTTTAAAAGATAATGTAACCTGAAAATAATTTTGTGGAATATAACTAAGAGGTCTGGTAAGTGGTAACATTAACTTTTTTTTACTCCCAGACCCAAAAAGATTTTTTTTCCAGACCAAAACAATATTACTGCCTTAAACTTACTGGTTTTTTATCAGCTAATATCTCTGTGGTAGACGGATCTGCCCCCAAAGATCCGATTCCTTTTAAAGAACATATTTAATATGGCATTTTAATCTTAGCATGACTCATTAATCAATTTCCTTAAAAGCTCTACCACTCCAGTCGGATGTGTCGACATCCTGTCAAACACGGGAGATAAAACACAAAGTCAGGTGGAGGAGTGGACACCATCATGCGATCAAAACAAAAAGCAGGCAAATGGGAACAAGCTTCTTTAATGAACACTTCAATCCTATTTGGAAGATAGGCTATCGCATCTTTCACATCCCCTTGCTAATAGCACATAGTGCCTACTGTAACATTTTAACTGGTGGGAGGAAACGGATTGGCTTTTAATCGATCAATAAGTGCTCTGAGTAAGGGAGGGCATCGGTTAGAGGTTGCGGTCCTCTTGTTTTTAGCACTAATTAAAGTCAGAGCCCCTCTGATGAATTTGATGGATGAACGACGCAGACATGCACTTTGTGGAAAGGGGCGAGACAGTGTTATTGTAGGCTTCCTGTTGTCGAGGGAATCACGGTTTCGCGTTCTAACTGAATGAGGCGAGACGGGAAGGTACTCAATTTCACTTAAGAGAGGCTAAGAGCATCTGCTCTCGTGTCACCATTTTCTTTTGCCCTATGTGATAAATGTTTAAGGAGAGGACTATGAAGATGTTAAATATAAATAAGGGATGAACTGCATTGTGAAGGTCTAAAGAATATCCGGTATGGTGTAACTAGTGTTAATAATCTAAAGCAAAGGCAAGGGCAGTTAACCGTCACAATGATGTTTTTACTTCAGACTGAGTGTTGTTTACGTAAGTCATAGCTGTTTACCAACAATGAATTAAATCGATAATAAAAATGTATTAAATTAATGTATAACTCATACCACTTCATATTGTGCAAACCTATCAGTTTCATGTAGTTCTCTTTGTCTACGCTCTCCCACATTGGCAGTGAATGTTGCAGCTAAAATCATGCCTGCGAATGCAGTTGGCCATTCTGAATTGCAATGAAAGGTAAATATCAGGAATAAGACATTTGTGTAAAAAAAAAGTGTATTTTATAGTTTTCTTGCTCATATTTTGTTCTCTGACTGGATTCCATTAATATGGTCATCTTGGACTGTCACTGTGGTCAGACCATACACACTGTCTAAAGTGCAAAGCTTCCATTTGTCTTGCGCACACCAACAGTGTGTATGTTTTTCTCTGGCATAAACCAGCCCCGCCGTTTCACACCATAATATATATGCCCTCTTGGACAACTTAATTAGCTTTGACAGAACTGGTGCTATTGATATTAACAGGCTATTTATCTGGATTAACCCTCATCTTGGGGAAAGATGTGTACGGTGTACAGTATTGTATGGGTGAGGCACCTCCATTGACATTTACTGTTACCATGGCGACACTAACAGATCATCTGTAGAGCTGGAACTCAACAGATTTTTGACGGCAGATGTAAATGTACAATCGTTGAACATTCCGTAAATATACTGCCAATATTAGAACTGAAAGCAGCTCCATAATGTATTTTATTATTAATTTGTTAATTAAGCTTGCTTTATAAATCAAACAGCTTTCCAGCCAGCATGAACCCAATTTATGGCAACTCATTGTGCTATCACTTGGAAACCATTTGGTCTGGTGTAGGTTATAATATATTCAGTGGCGTACCATGGGATGCAGAACCAGGTCTTCAGTAACCTTAGCCTTGAATGGATGATTACTCTCAACCTTTGTTTCCTTGATTATCAATGAAACAATCAATTGACTGTATAACAAATATCAATAAATATAGTGATTCTTCTGTGCTTGCACTTTCTTTGTGTCATTAAAATTGCGTAGCATTTAAATATATGTAGTGGCGGCTGGTGCGCTCGAAAAAGGGGGGCAGTCCCCATTTATTTTGCTTGATTAACAATCAAATAATGAATTCATTGAATAATCAAGGCCAATATGTAGCTGATTATAAAATGATAATGACAAAGATATAAATACAAGGTGAGATTGTTCTACAAGGATGGAAATAATCTGAATAATCAATTAGCAAAAAAATCCCAAAGCTTTCTCTGGATTGTGTCTCATGTTGGCTGCAGTGTTTTCTTCTCATCATGTTACAGAATATAATTACTTTTAAGACTGTAGTGTACTCGATTTATTAAAAATTATGTAAACATTAGAAGGCATAAATTTAAAGAGGAAAACACAACGCATAATCCAGGCTACCAAGCAAACCTACAAAAAATCTGGCCTGTTTCATGAGCATTTAAACTGCAGAATCTTCACATGACATATGTGTTACATTTTATGTGATCATAAATGTGGATATAGGAAAATGCTGCACAAGTTTATAATGCAAAGAGCAATAATGCCATCTCAAAATAAATTGGTAATCATTTTACCTATTGGTCTTGGTTATTGAGTTTTTTTTTTCCTGATTTTTCCCTTTTTCTCCCAATTTTGTAGCCAATTGGACCCTATGCAATTGAATCCCCCCAACACCGCCGCCCCCCCCCCCCCCCCCGTGTAGCAACCGCTAGAGAATCGCCGCTACCCGCTTTGTAGCAGGAAAGAGGGCGCCACATCCTCTTCAGGGCACGACTGCTCGAGCTCCTAACCGTGCTTCCAGCTCGCCCAGGGTTGTCTTATGTGCGACGATTCCCTCCGAGTCCCTCCCGCCACCCCGGGAGCAGCCGCCAATATTGCCACTCCCTCAAGGCACCGGCCATACTCGGATCTGGCAGGACCGGGGATCGAACCCCCGCAACAGAAAGTCTGCGCCTTTGTCCGCTGCACCACCGCGGTGCTCAAAACAATAGTTTCATATTTAATCAGGCAAAGTAAACAGAGAGCACTTAAACTCGTAAACAAATGAAAATCAGTTTATGAATGAACAATGTAATCAACTATATATAGACCATATAACAAGCCAGCACCAGAGGAGCTAGTCTACGAACACATAACTGTCAACAGAACGCAACAGAAAAAGCAGCTGACCTGGTTTTCTACAGACTATTAAGAGATTTAATTTTTTTTTAAAAAGCTTGATTCTTCTTTATTTGTCAGATGACGTTATGAAAAATAAGTTCTTCCATCTCAGTTCAGTTCCTTTCTTTTTCCTCTGCAGAATAATCTTTCTTCATCGCTCTCCTTTCCCTCACCCTTCTGCCCTTTTCCGCTACAGCTCATTGGCCGATGATACAAAGCCAATCGGGAGCGGAGACAAACGCGTCTGTTCAGCGCTCTACGGAAACATGTCAGGGAACATAAAGATTTGAAGGTGTCGCGGCTATCGGTTCCCTCCGGCTGGAGGTTGCTTTGATAAGAGGACTGCTTATGTCCTCGATCACTCCTTATCAGGACCTGTCAAAGGTTCACTCTTACATGATGGGATTCCAAAATCCAAGTGTCGAAATAAGGCAGGTGCTTCGCTCAGCTGTCTGCTTTTAAGAATGACAGCGCATGAGCTGAGAATATCCTGGAAACAGAGCAGACTGCAGCAAATAAAGGGAAATTGTGTCATCTGATTATACATGCTATGAAAATGAAATACTTATTGTTTATGTTTAAGTACAGGTCCCCAATATTATCAGGGAAGGGCTGAAGTGGGGGAAGGCTTTTGTTCAAGGCCAGCATTAAAACACCCAATTCAGCTAATCAATGACGCAGTGTTTTTCAATCAGGGCCGTGATTAGTTGAATCAGGTGTTTTAATGCTGGGCTTGAACAAAACCCTGCACTGCTTAAGGTAAAGAGGGACCCATTAGTAAAATATATTGTTATTTTAATTATAATTAATTACATTTTTATATTAATTACATAATAGATTAGTAAATTATTGGGTACATTGTATATGTTGCCCCAGTCAGGTGTAAAGGGCTCCTTCAGATAATACATTACATTGGATGTTTTTTTGTTGTCGCATCAGCTGCATAACAACCAGTGGCGGCCGGCCTATAGAGGGCGCTAGGGCGCCGCCCCCACTCCCCCACATACAAAAAAATAATAATAATAAAATAAATAAAAAAGTAAAATAAAAAGAATACAAATGTAGCTCAAACATGTTACAACATATAAATATGTTGGTCTTGTGTTGTCTAAAGTTGCCCTGCAATCGGCACATTAACCCCTGAAAATGTATTGTATAATACAGGAACCCCTGAATATGTATTGTATAATACGCAGGGCGCCGGTAACGTTAACTGAATCAGAACACTCATACTTTTTCAGGCGAGCCCGCTGATTCTGTTGTCTGATTCGCTGCCAAGAAAGAAGCCCCCGGGACGCAGGCCTGTGCGCCCCGGACCCTCCTACCGTTTTCTGATTAGTTCTCATGGTTTAGGATAGTATTTAATTGGACGCAGCAGCACGTGTATCACTCCGCGAGCACTAGGGCACGGAATTCGAGTGGAATAATGGCGTCTTCGAGTAGAACACAAAACGAAGAAAATTCGGTTGTTTCTTTGCAAAAAGAGCCTTTTTCAAGGCGTTCATTTGAAGAAAAGAAAAGAGTGAAGGAGCTTGGACCACAGCGACTTTATTTGGACATTCACCAGCAAGCAAGTGATCGCGGTCGGGTTTATACACGGAGCTTCTCTCGCTCGTGTTACGACAAACGGAGTTGGCTAGCTGGATGTGTTGTGGGTAATGCATTATATTGCTTTCCCTGTTTGCTATTTCAAACTGCTGGCACCGAACCGTTATGGACAACAACGGGGGTACGGGACCTAAAACATTTTGATGAAAAGTGCAAACGACACGAAAGTAGCCGCAGCCATCTTGACAACAGTATGAAGCTGAGCTTTTTTGGTAGGCTTAGCATTGCTGAACAACTAGATGAAGGCTACAGCATTGGCATTAGAAAGCATAACGAAGAGGTGACAAAAAATCGACACATCCTGTCCAGAATAATAGACTGTGTGAAATTTTGTGGCGCCTTTGAGTTGGCTTTGCGTGGCCATGATGAGACCGAGGCCTCCGCCAATCCCGGGATATTCCGTGGGTTGGTCAACTTTGTTGCCAGATGTTGAGAGAGCATCTGGATGCATTGGCCATGCTGGCTGAATGCATTGGCCATGCTGTCAATGGAAGAGACTGGTGACTGAAATGACTGACTTTAACCAGAAAGTCATTGAGAAATTTGCAGGACTGAAAGAAAGAAGGGCAAAATTTATGTTCAAGTAGTGGTTTTAGGCTACATTAGTGTGTTGTAATGGGCCAATTAATCTTTAGTGTTGGTGTCATAAGTGCTGCCAGGATGTTTAGATATGTAGCCTAATTAACATGTCTTTGTCCCAAAATGTTAATGTGAAATGTGAATTAAACTGTCTTATGCAACTGAGACACAAGATTGCTTATTTTTTTCCTGTTTAAAGTCAAAAGTCAGATGTATTTCCCTTTTTTATTTATAAACAAATGCCCAAAATGTTTCTGACACTAAGACCATGCTAGCGCCCCAACCTATATTTTGATCACCAGCCGCCACTGATAACAACTGCATACAACTGACGTTATGAAGGACTACAGAGGACACATTATAAATATCCCTATTATATCCCAGCTATCTGTGCTGCGATGGGGATGGATTTGTACACTCATAAGGAATGAACCACATGACTTTCCCTGAGGCTCATCTCTTTTTTGTGTGTGGTTTATATCAGGTAGAACACACACGTACACAAGCACGTAACCTGAAATGCATGTTAACGAAACGAATGAAAACAAAACGAAACAAATCACTCACGTCTAGCAACGGAATATAGGTTTGCTAAACCCATGCACTCATGCACATTCTCGTTTACTGTATCTAGTAGTTGACAATCACATCCTGTTCTGAAATCCGCATATCCAAACGCCTACAGTCTATGCTTTACGTTGTATCAATCCGATCTCAGGAATGACAACTAATGAGAAAACATTGTGTGTGGTATCTTTGAAAACAGACATCATTCAAGTACAAATCTTTGTGTCCCCACATCAAATAAAGAAGAGCCCTAGATTAGATCAGCACGCGGATGGTATGCTCAGAGGTCTGCGGTTTATTACAAATTCTCCAATTTATTTCAAATAAGTACACAAAAGTATTTTTTCATATTATAATGATGTTATTTGTTATTAAACCATTCATTACATTATAGTGTAATGGTATTAATGTTATTAATGTTATTAAACTCATAAAACAACGGCCTTCATAATAAGGTAGCGGTAGATGAGTTCCAGGTTTTTGCCAAAGGCCATGTGACCCATAGCTAGCTGGACAGACATTTTTATTATGTGGCATATTCAGTTAGGGATATATTGCAAGTGTGTTGTATGACTATCCAATTTCCTTTGTTGCTTGTGTAATCATGTACAGATTACATTAGATTTGTCTGAGTGTGGGTAATAGCCTTGTCACGGTGTTACTCTTTTGACACCGGTGTTACTTCCCTCTAAAACAACATTGATACAACAGTATTACCAGTATCAAACCACATTTTCAACGGATCATTGGTCTCAACCTGTTTTCATTAATTTTCCTTGATTAACAAGTGTGTCAATGATCTGAATAATCCATTGGCAGGTAAACACACAGCTTATTTCCCCACATCATATTAGGGAGCAAAACGTTTTCCTTAGCCAGGAGAACCAAAGGTCTATATAGTAAACTAATTCAAAGCAAGACACTTCATTATATTAATTAACTGCATTCCTCATGAATCAAAGAATTACTGAAGAAGTTTCTATAGATCTCTCCCAAATCCTTGGCATAACCCCTAATTTTCCAATGTTAGGATTAGCTAGTAAATTCACCAGTCGAAAACGGACTGGTGCTAGTTTAGGGGTTAACTTTAACTGAATTAAGGGAATGGCATTTCTTCCAAAAAGAAATATGTTCTGTGAAAAGAAAGCCCATTGAAATATAGCCCACAAATTAATCATTTTTTATATGGCTGCCCAATACCGACAGCCACCTAATTCATTTTGAATCATCAGGTGTGACACAAATGTTTCGGTTGCCTTGGGAACACTGGCACCAATTAATCCTGCTGAAAACCCTGTGGATCAACAAAACCATATCAATTTGGAGGGGCAGGTATGGTCTGGAGACCGTAACTGTCAGGTCAGTATTGACCTAAAGTACTCGTCACAGCCAAAACAAAGATATCTGAGAGCTGACCTCAACACCTGATGTTATGTTTCTATTCCCAGGGCTAAAGAAGATCATTGTTGTTGCTGTGACAACAATCCTGATGGGTTCTCCCCCCTCACAGCTGGATA